>JAUMJL010001558.1:0-152028 GCA_033558185.1 Dromococcyx pavoninus | reverse complement strand
GCGGGCCGGGCGGGCGGGGCGGGCGCGGCCGGGCCGTGTGTGGCCTCCATCTTTCTGCCGTGCGCGGCACAAAGGAGCGGCGCGGGGCCGGGTGGGGCTGCAGCGGGGCTGGAGCGGGCCCTGCCGCGTTCCCGCTGCGCCCCCGCTGCGCCTCAGGTGAGGGCGGGCGCGGCGGGGCGGGCAGCGACCTCGGGCGGCGGGGCTGAGACTGGTGCCAGTACCGATACTGATGGGTAGGGGTGGCGGCAGTCCCGCGCACCTGCCGAGCCCAGTTAACGAGGGATCGGTGCGGGGCGCGACCCAACCCTGCTCACCCCGGAGCCAGGCAGAGGCAGTGTCCCGGCTGGGAGCGATGCCGGGGGCCTGAGGCAGCGGCCCGCGCTCCCGCAGCCGCTTGTTTGAGCAGGCGCTGTCCTTCGGGGCTTCCTCTCCATACCCCTTCCTCCCCCCTCCCCCTCGGGGTTTCTTCTTATTTCCACACACACACCCCCGGGGTTCCCTCTCATTTCCACTCCCCCCCCCGGGGTTCCCTCTTATTCCCTTCCTCCTCCTCCCCCCCCCCCGGGGTTCCCTCTTCATTTCCACCCCTGCTCCCTGGGGTTTCCTCTTCATCCACGCCTCCCCCGGCCCCCGGTCTCCCTCTTATCCCCCACTCCCCTGCCAGGGTTCTCCCCTCCGCGAGCCCTCCCCATCCGGGGGTTCCCTGCTCCGGGTTCTCCTCCGCACCCTCCCACCTCCCTCCCCCATCCCGGTTGTACCACTGTAGGTACTGAGAGTGAGTGCAGTCATCCTGGTTTTCATTTTCTGTTCCATTATTGCAAAATCTTGCTCCGGGTCTCTCGGCACCCACCCTGTGCCCAGGGTTCTGTTTGGTGCTCAGCCTGCGTTTATCAGGCTTTCTCGCACAGTGGAAGTTTGATCCATGGGGCAGCACGGACATAAAAGCTGCCTTTTCTAAATTAATTCAGCCTTGTGGATATTGTGCTATTTTCTGAATGCTGGTGTGTTTGGTGTTTTTTTCCCTTTTATGTCTGTGTCAGTATTTGTTTTCTTCAACATAAGATGCTCTTTCTACTTAGCTTTAGCTTTGCTTTGGGTTTCTAATTATTCTGCCCTGTGTCTTGTAGTGAATGCATTTATTTGTTTTGTTGGGGTTTTCTTTTCTCTTGTGCTGGTCCTCAGTTCAGTTCTTCTGCTTTACTCATAGTTTTCTGTACATCCATGAATGCTGTGGCGTTGTTGTTCTGTGGAGACCTACATACACTTGTGTACTGTGATTTACCCCGTGTACTTTTCGATGTTATCATCGCTGTTTCCATACTAAGCTATATAAATCTTTTAACAGTGAATGCTCTTATCATCAAGAGCCATCTGAAAAGTTCCCTTGCATCTTGTCTCCTCTTGGACTCCTGTATTTGGCTGTGGATTTCTGGAGGACGGTGCATTCTCAAAACTTGTCATATCATTTTAGGAATCTAGGATGCTGTTAAATATAGTTTTCTTTTGCATTTACTCAAATGCAAAGAATCGATCTGTTGTTTACCCTGATATATATCTGGCTCGTTCTTCTCTAATGATTTTGCATGGGTCTTTGTTCTCCTCTGTGAAGCCCACTCAGCAAAAGAATTCCTTTCTCCTACTGGCACCTTTCCTGTGTCTCTTCCTTTAGGACGTTATTGTTACTGCTTTGTGCCCCAAATCTCTGCTCTTTGTTCTCATTTATAAGTCTGGTTGAATAGGCTGTGTATTTCTCCTGATGTGTTTTTTCGTATGTGCGAAGCTTTACTGTAGAGTAACTGTGGTTACTCTTGCTGGTTGTTAGCTTAGTCTCGGTTATTACCTACTCCAAGATTGCTGATACATCTAAGTCAGCTCATCCACACGCCTCCCTTATCTTCAGCTGTGGTATTGGTGTGTGCTTCCAGGTAGGTGGAGTTATTGGTTTCCTTGAAGACTTTAATTTTCCTTTTTGCTTGCCTTCAGCCTCCTGTATACGGAGTTCAACCTCAGCTCTTCGTGTTAGCTGCTCTGGTTGTAATTCAGTGGTCACTCAGTGACTCCTTAATCTCACTGCTATCTTGTTCTCTGCTATCTGTGACAGTATTTTTCTTTTAAAAGGGATGTGATGGTTTACTCCACAACTTCTCAGCACTCTTCTTTGGTATGTTTTCAGTATTTTCACATCAAAAGTCTTGGCTCTAAGCATGTTTCATTTACTGTGAGCCTCTTGGATGGGCTGAAATAGATTGCTTACGATAGTTTGGTTCCCTCCTATAAGGTAGGATGTAGGACATCTCTCATACTCTGCCTGTCAGGTGATATCAAAGTCCATTTCCCTCAAGCTTCTTCCTTGTTCCTTAAAATTAAGGAATAAAAGAGAGATATTTAGTAGCCTAAGCAATAAGTTAGTGATAAAGGTGGCAGTTTGTCATGGCGTGCTTACTGGCATGTTACTCTTCAGGCTTCTTTGTTCAAATTTCCTTTGACATCAGTATTTCCACAAGCTGATAATGTATTGTACTTTGAAACTTATCCTGTTGGTCTCTTTAAGTCATTTAGACACTGTGGTAGTATCCTCACAAAATGGAGCAGAGCTTGTCATCTTCACTGTTAGGTTTCCCTTCAACACAGAGGCAGCAAGTTAAAATGCTGTCACCCTGTAGTAAATTGAAGGCAAGCTGATGTGAAGTTTGTCCCATTCTGTTCCATTATCTATAGGTTGTGTTCAGCATTTTAAGTTGTTTGATTTTGGCTTTTTTTTTCTTGTGAGTTTATGGTTGCTCTTTGAATTTATTCCTTGCTTTAAATTAGTGCTGGCAGAGGTGCTGTGCTGGGATTCATTGTCTGTCAGATATCTCATTGGAATTGTGTTGTGTCATTTTATGCTTTGCATTTCCTTGTGCCCTGACAATATATTTTCTTTTCCTTTCCTAGTTTGTATGTGGAGCCTGTAAAGTTGTCATGGCACGGCAGGGACTCTGCCAGCGTGATCTTTTTTTCCTTTTCTATTCTTCATCATGTTGCTTAGGTCTAATGTAAGTCATATGTTCACACATGACTCGTAAGGTTGTGTGTCTGAGCACTGCATCGTGATCTCTCTTCAACTGTGTTTGTAAAGATCTAGTACCTTGATCTGCCACTGCTGTGGCCAAGCTTGTGCTCCAGACATTTACCCAGCTCTACAATGGGAACTTTGTGTGTTTGGTAGGTTTTGCCCATTTGGTGTGGATGCTTGGTGGCTCAAAGTCTGGGCTGAGGTACTGCTCAGTGTTTGTTAATGTATGTGTATTAATAGGAGTTCAGTGAGTCTCCATGATGAGTGATAAGAAATCCATCCTTTTCCTTGGAGAAGAAGTGGCTTCTAAGCATGCATAACACAACTGTAGTTTTCTCCCTTTCTAAGGCTTTTTTTGGCTATAGGTAGCACTTCCCTTTTGCTTTAAATTTCTGAGTATCTGAGTATTTTGCTGGACATAAGGAGAAGGAGCAGAGTTGAGAACATTTTGATTTGAAGCAATGGTGTGGCTTCTTGAGTTGCTTGCTTCAGTGTATGTGTGATATCAATATCAGTTGAATCATAGGTTAGAGGGCAGTTGGTGAACTACGTGCCAGAAGGCTGTGCCATTCGTGTCTATTCCATACCTTCCTGTAGATGGTGGGACGTGCCAGAAAGTGATATTTAAAAAGAAAATCCAGCAGATATGCTGATGCTCTTTTTTTTCTGTAAAAGCAAGGCTGTCTGGTATCACGGAGAAAGCTGAGAGTTCTTTACTGCTTTTAAAAACATTCACCTAGTGATGAAAAAAGAACAAGGTGTGTGTTTGCACTCAGACTCTGGTCACTGTATCGGTCCTGGAGTGAAAGATTTAAAAATAGAACGATGAGTGAGTTTTTTTTCTATTTAGAGCTTTACCCATTTAGTATTAGTGAAACAGTATCTAAATATAATTATTAAAATAGTTTCATTTTCATGACATTCCTTATGAAGTTATTTAGGAGAAGCCCCAGACCGTGACTGTGTTTTCGTGATATTATTACATGTTTTTTGAGGGCTTCTTAATTTGTGTTTGAGCTTTCTGCCTTTTTGGATGTGCAGCCATAACAAACTAAAATGGGTGTGAACTTTTGTTTAAACCATTTTTAGACTGCCTTATGAAACACATACATGCTTGGCTTCATCCCATTTCCTAACTCGTGTACTTGTCCGAGTTGTCTCTTGGTCAACAAGTCCCTTTCCTCTTCTTGGCCACAGCAGCTCTGAAACCCATTGACCAACTTCCTCTGAATTTCTTCATACAGGCAGAGACCTTAGAATGCTTAAAAAAATACCACAGCTCTGTGATAGGAGCAGGAAACCTGTAAAACCTGGAGTCCCTGGCTCTGCTGCTGACAGAAGCACTTGTTACATGTGGTCACTCAGTGTCAGGATCTCTGCTGCAGAATGCTTTAATGGTAGGCTAGTAGGGGGGACAGAGAGAAGTAGTCCTCAAGGCAGAACTTGAAGAGACAAATGGGTAGAAATGTTGCTGAGTTCTTGTGTCTTTTTTTTTCCTTTTTAATAGGTGAAATAGTGACCTGCCCAGAGCTGTGCATCAGGTCCTGTAGACTTCAGCTCTGGAAGCCCCAGATCAGGGATCACGTTTCCCATGAGTGCCTCTGAGGCAGGTTTGCTAACCCAGTGACCTACAGGTTGGATTTGACTCCAATGGCAGTCTTTTAAGCAGTTGTCACTGTATCAGCTTGCAGGAGCAAAGAGAATCAGAAGGCTGCCTCCTGCTCTGCATGTGCTGTCCCGATCTTATGCTAGCAAAGAGAGCTGCTGGCTTTCTGTGGTTGGCAAGGAAGGTCACAAAACTGGCTCTCTGCTACTGGCAACATATGATCCGGCCATCCACCAATGCTGCTCGAATTAACAAGAAGTGAAAGTTTCTTCAGCCTATTTCCTGCCATGGTGTTAGGTTTATCATGTTTGAGATGATAACCATTGTCATAAAGTGACAGATTCGGTGAGGTTGAGGATAGGAGGGTCTAGACATTGTCTGCTCTCTGCTTTGCTCTCTGAGGCAGCTGTCAGACAGCCGACAATGCAGGCTTCCAACTGAGGCATCACTGATTTTTTTTTTTCAGCAACGTTATCAAAATCTTTCACACATCCAAAACTGTTTTCAGTGTATTTTATGCTTTTCTAGTAGCTTAGTCACGCCATGTAGCTGGGCTTGTTTCTGTGGTCTGCAGCAGGAAACTGTTCTGACTTCTGCAGAGTAGTTCTGTACCTAACCTTCCTTTGAAAACTAGTCTAGCTTTGACTTAGATGAAACAAAAGCAGTAAAAATAGCGTACAGGTAAGAAACAGCACAACTCTGGGTTGTCCCGTGTTGGCTCAGTTATGTGAAGCTGGTGGTTTGCTGACAGGAATCTTCCCCTGCTTCCAACAGTCCCTACTTACAGCATTTTCCTGTAGCCCACTGTGTGATTACTCAGGTGCCTCTCTGCTAGCCTTAGATGCAGTTCCCATGACAGGACTACACTCTGTTTGAGCTGCTCAGTCTCTTTGATTTGTCCCTCATAATGCTTTTGTGGTTTATATTTGGTTGATGAATGAGGTAGTGTAAACTAAGTATGTATTGCAGTTTACTGCAAGGAGTTGACCTCCCTGTAATTTAAAAGAAGTCATTCATTGGTTTCTGGATGGCATTATAGGTAAAGCCTTATCCTTTCTGAAGTAGACCATTATTTACTAGAAAAAGCTTAAAAAAATGCATTGGGTCTTTTTGGTGTTTCTTAGCAAGTCTGCATCTCTAGTTGGTATCCAGAGTCTACATTTTGCTCCCAGCACTGTCTGTTCTGGAACTTCTTGGTCCTTTTTTTTTTTTTTAAATCCTGATATCTTGAGTGTTTTTATCAAAATTTAGAAATTCGTTTATTGCTGATAACATCTGTAACTTTCAGAGCAGCAGGGAAGATTAACTTGAATGAATTAAAGGATTTATCTATAAGCCTCTGAATGTCTGTGCCAAAACTTAATATGGTATAGCTAATCAATTTTGTTTAGTGTGCTTGTATCCCTTTGGTTTGTAGGATTAGTGTTCCGTGCCATCTGCAGGGCGTTATCTTTATCTTCCTGCCACTTCTGAAGTATTGCATTACGTTCTGCTCCTTGGGCGACTGCTGAGCTTGTACAGCTCTGCCACGTCAGCGCGCTGGAGGCAAGTCTTGTTCAGCTTCCCCAGAGCTGTCAGATACCACTATCTTTTAAAAATGATTGCTATCTCAGATGTGCGTTCATCTGCCTCAAAGCATAGCTTTGTCTCTGAAAAGAGCTGTAATGACCCATCTACAGTTTGGAGAGAAGAGAACTGGGAAGTCATGCTCTGCATGGTTGATACTGGCCTTGAATGGGTAGTGTAGGCTTTCAGCCCATTCAAGTGAAGCTGAGCTTTTCTGAAAGCTGTGGTTCAACGGGCGGTTCCACCTTGATGATCCTGAGATGAGAAGCTATGACCTCTGAGATGGGGAAGCTGGGAGGTGTAAATACTTAAGTTTCTCTTTCAGAAAGAGCTGTAGCGGAGTAGTCTCTGCTTGAGGAACCCTGAGTGGTGATGTGTTTGTATCCAGAGGTGAGGGAAAACCTGGGCAGGGCAGGAAACTTCACCAGGCCTACTTTGGAGACACAAGTTTAAGTGAGTTTACTTTAAGCCCATGTTGCAATTTTAGTATTCCTCTACCAGCTTAAAAACAAATTTAAGGGAAATAAAAGGGAAAAATAGTCCAATATACAGGTGACTTATAAAATCTGACTTTCATGATCAGTCTACAGAAAAAGAAACTACTGTGGTAGTAGTTCAATATCTGCTGCTTCATTCTCCTTTGACTGTTATCATCCTATTGAACAAGATCAGATCCTTCAACTACTCTGTGTTTCTGACAAAGCTGGAATTACCTAGAGAGGTCTACAGGGTTAAAACTCTTTTTTGTATAAGCCCTGCACAACCTTGGCAGTTTTCACTGATAAGCACTTGGGGAGAAGCTGTGGAAAGCTTCAAGACATGAGCAGCTTCTTTCCCATTCTGTGAAACAGGCATTATTCAAGGTTAGTTTGCTTTCAGTTTAGGATACTCATACTACAGCAAGAAGGCAAATGACTGTGGAAGTCAGTGGTTTTGTCCTGCAGATGATGACACACTGCATTCCAGTAAATGGTGTTTCCCATTGAGTTTGGACACTAGTCTTAACCCTCTGGGATATTTTTAAAGAAAATAGAATTGAGTTAGAAATTTGCTTCAGCTTATACAATATGATGTTTGGTTACTACATGCAGAAGAAGTGACGTGACCTTTACTCACTCCTCCTGAAGCCTGTGGTCCATTTGTTACGTGCGCTGTGTGATGGTCACACTGGATGCAAGCAGCTCTTTCTCCTTAGTTGCACAAGTCTTACAGTTGAGAGGCTGACCTCAGACCTTAGTGCAGTCTCCTGAGGAAGTCTCAATTTCACTTTATAATTGTATTTAATTTCCTGGAAAATCTTGGTTTGCATCACCTACTCAGATCCTTTCAAAGCTGGTATCCTCTCTGTGTTGTAAAAGCTTGTAGTTGCAAACAGGCTTCTTCCCCCTCTGATTCCTGAATTGAAGCTGATTATCTTGCAGCAATTCATAGCTGTGTTTCCTCCTTGTGGTAGTTTGAACTCTTCATCTGACTGGCATCACAAGTATTTCCATCTCTTCCTTTTTAGGAGCATCATTTCTTTGGGAAAAAAAATGCTGAGGAAATATTTCTAATTATTTTATCTCCTTAATAGGAAGCTACTGCCCAAAACTTTCACGGTTTTGTGTTTGAAAAGCTGTCAACTCTACTGTGTGCTTTGCTGTCTGAGCTCCTGTGTTACTCTGCTTCTGGGAGAAGAAAGTGCTTATTCTGATAACAGTTGCAGAAGCTGGAAAAGTGGGTCTAGTAGCTGAAACCTTCTCTACTCTGTGTGAGGGTTTTTTTGTTTGCTAGGCAATGCACTACATGTCATGGGAAGGCGAGGCATTTTCCATCATGAGGCAGAATTATGGTTGGCTATAACCGAATATTTGAGGGGATGAATCACCAACTCTTGGGCTATGCATTGCAGAGAAAATGAGCCACTAGGAGCCGACTCCTTCATTCATTTGCTCTAGAGGATGACTGAGAGGAGGCCTCTCTTGGGTGGGCCAGGCATCAGTGCTGCCAGGCAGGTGCAAATCCACTCAAATAGCATTTGTTTGAGGTGCTGATGATTTCTTCTTTCCCACTTGGACTTCCATCTGTGGCAGACTGGTCAGCGTATGCAGCTTGCAACTCCTTCCTGCATCCACACACGTGCTTGAGCCTGCCAGGAGAGCAGCTGCTCTGCTGTGGTGGGGATGGTCCCGATGAGTGGTGGAGGTACGAGGACTGCAGCTCTTCTCCTGTGCGGGGCAGGCATCTGGCCCAGACACCGTCTCAAACTGCTGCTGTGTTTAGAGGGAAGTGTGCTGGGGGGTCTTGGAGGTGCTCTGGTGTGAAGGTGGAGGTATCCAGCACTAGTGTTCTCTGCTGTTCCCACAGTGTCTGTTCGGAGAGAGAGGTGTTTGTACCAAGGACTTCTTATAGAACAAAACCTTATATTTTTATCGTGTTTGGCAACTCTAGTCATGCATCCCAGCATAACATCTGATGGTGAGAATTCAAAGTGAGTTCTGTTCAGACCCTGCCTGTTGAAAAGCAGGCAATGCCTGCTGCCTTTACTGTTTCTTGCACTTAAAAATGTGGGGTCAAGCTTTTATTAAAATACTGCTTCAAAGGAAAATAAAAATGTTATCACTTCTCTATATCTGGCTCCTGTTGTGAACAGCTTTCATAATCATGTTATCACTTTATAAATTTGCCAAAACACGTGCCTTGGGCAAGTGCAAAACTGATGGGGTGGAACTTTCTAGCATTGCAGTGTGTCCAAAATGTCACAGAATCCAACTGATTGTGAGGAAAGAGGTCACAGTTTCTAACATGAAGAACCTGTTTTATTTCTGTGCTGTAGCTTAGCTCTTGCTGGCATTTTCACCACACAATTGCTTCATCTAAAGACTTTCAGTTCTCCTTTGACTTGCACTAATTGTTTAAGAAAATGGTGTTTGCATGATGTCATTGTAGCCCTGACAGGAGGCAATAGATTTCTGTTCCAGCAGCCTTCCAGGGGAACTTATCTTTATTCTTGCACTGTTGCTTAGGTGAATCTTAGCCATTAGCTCATAACCTATTTGACTTAGAGTGGTTTGAAGTGATAATATAACACAGAAGGTAAAAGTCACAAAACACATTAAATTCTACAACAGCACAGTTTTAAGGAAACAGGTACACTTTGGGTAACAATTGGTCACAACCTTATTATGGAAGCCTACAAAATTTTAAGAGCCATTGCAGAAACTCTTAGCTGTGTAACTACTGAAAAAGAATTTAAATGGATTATGAAATATTAGTTCTCTTCCTTAGCTATGTTTTAACAGCAAAACAAACATGTAGCCTTTGTCTCAGGAGATTGAGCTATTGACTCTCAGGTGAGCACACTAGGAAAGAGCCTGTTTGTCTGTTACTTTATGTTTGCTGTTATGCCCACCTGCTGCCAGGTAGGACGGGAGGCTTATCTTGGCCTATCTGGATGCTCCTGTTGTGATATTCTTGTTTTGCTCCTTTATTTTTTTTTTTGCCAGTCTTTAAAAACTCCCTTTCTATTCTATTCCCACAGCATTTGGAAGTAGACTGTTCAGGATTTTTGGAATTAAATATATTTTTGAGTCCAGGTTTTCTGAAAATTAGGCTTGGAGTTACACAGATGAAAGAAATTTTAAAGTTTATGCAGAGATTGGTATCTCTTATTGAAACAATAATATATTTAATCTCTCACGATGTGCAAAGTGCATTTGGTTTTGGATGTTGGTTGTCATTGAGGTCTCCTAGTTTGGACCAAAGCAGAATTGATAACTTTCATCCCCCTTCTCTCCTATGTTTCCCTGCTCCATCCTGCAGTTGACCAAAGCTCAAGTCTGATGTCCCTTTCCTCTTTATTTCAGCAGTGAGAGGAAGGAAGTCGGGATGGCCACCTGCAGCCTGATGCTAAAGTCGCAGTTCACTGTGATGTTGTAAAGCAGTCCTTAGAAAATACACCTGCTCAAATGCAATCTAGTACATCACCATTTGAAAATATTTTTCTTAAAGAGCTTTTCCTCTGTACTTCAGAACATCTCTTCATACATTTGTTCTCTGTTGAGAATGGCTGGTTTGTGAGGCGAATCTGTAGCCATCTTTTCCCCTACCTATGTTCCTAATTATTTAGCCTTTCAGTTTGAGGCTTGACGATGAACTCTTCTAGATGACAGTAAGCAACAGCCAAGTGACTGCTTTCAAACTCAGTTCTGTGCTAAATTAGGGGAGTTTATCCTGTTGTTTCTCTCTTCCCTTTATCAAATCAACTTTTATAGTGTACTTGCTTTTATTTTTTGCTATCCCTATTCTACTTGAGTGATCTGTAGCAGATGTTGTTGCTTTTCTTCTTCCTCTTATAAGCAGTAATTTGAGGGGAGGAGGGGGTCAGTGTTTTGCACTTGCTATGGTGTTTGGAATACCAAGGCTATAAAAACACATTGTTGTTTCTGAAGCTGTATCTAGTCCTGAAGCTAGTAGGTGGCAAACTGGTTTTTGAAGCCTTGAGAGAACTTCCTCTGCGAAGACCAAATATGGCTGGAAAAAACAGCATGACTTGGTGTCATGGTGAGTGTAGGGAGGAGGTGGAATACATCTACCTTAGAGGCAGTTTCCAAGTGAATTGTTCTCTTTTCCATCTGTCTTCAGGGACCCTTCAGTGTAGTTCCTAAAAGTGAAAGCAGTTGCCCATAATGACTCAGTGCCCAGCTTAGAGTGCTGCTGCTTTTCCAGATACCGTGCCCTGGAGAAGTACAGTCCACTTCTGTTACAGCGCTTTGTGAGCAAGCCCAGCTGTTCCTGAACCAAACTACTTAAAGGTGAGCTGATTGTAATCGCTTGTTTTGAGTCATGCTTTAAGTTGTCAACCAGAAAACCTGGGTTTCAATAATCAAATTTTAATCTTGACTTATGCCTATTTTTGTTTCCTTAGGTAGGTTCTTACTCATTACTAATCCCTTAAATACAGCTTTTCCATATTTGTTTTGATGACAGGGTAGGTTCAGTGTGTTTAACATTTTCTTAAGGTGCAAAACACCTTAACTAAATTCAGATTCTAAATTTGTAGCATACTAAGAATGCAGTTTTAAATTTTGGAAACATAAATTACTAAGATACCCTTAAATGATCTGGATTCTTAAATATTGTGTCAGTGCTAGATCTGAATAAGCATACAACCTGCATGGTAAACACCACTGTCAAAATCCCAATTAGGTTTCCAGGGATTAAAATTATGTCTAATTCCTTAAAAAGGGTCAGTTCTTGGTGCTTCTTTGGGTGAGAATCCAGTTATTGTAGGCATGTTCCAAAAAGCTATGTTTATATGTGGACTAACCAGTTCATTGTTGTATCTGTTGTTTGTTGAGATAGGCTATAACTGTAAGATTAGTTCTTTATAGTTTTGGCTATTTTGTAGAGCCTGCCTGGAAATTATACTGAATATTCCTGATGTGAAATGAGAACCTTAAATGTACAGCCTTTACTAGGATGGCTCAAGCAGTGTGTAGATGTTTATACCCTGTATAAAGGGTAAAGAACAATTAAACTATGTTTTTCATGCTTACTACTTAAAGGTAGCAGTTGTTCCTCTGCATCCAAAAACTATGGAAAAACTGGGAAATAATAGGTGGTGTAGAAAGGAATTGTGTGTAGGTGGGAGCTACTTACCTAGTGAACTTCCCTATTCCTCCTCTTCCTTCTTTTCCCCCTCCTTGCAATAGACTTCAGGTACAAACCTTATGTTTCCTAGATGCTTCATTCACCAAGACTGATTCTGTTTACTAAAACAGGAATTCTTGTGTTATGTATTGTAAGTAGTAACATTGGCTCTTGTTTTGGGTTTGTTTTTTCAGACCTGCTGCTGGATAACCAATGTGTATTGTAACCAGTTCTATCAGAAACTAAGTCTCCAACTTCCCATTCATTCCAGCTGGTAGCGACACTTACCATGCAAAAAAATCACAATTCAGGATCACACAAACATTATTCTTAAAACTTTCTAGATGATTGTAGTTGCTTTGGTTGTGTTCTATGCTAGCAGAAGCCTTTTTCAAGGTTTACTGTTGACTCTAGAGCACCATATTCCCCTCTTACTGGGAGCCTTGGGGGCTGGCAATATGGGAAACTCGTGCGTTTGCCGCGATGACAGTGGAGCAGAAGACAACGTGGAATCTCGGAGTCGGCAAACAGAGAACAGTAGAGCACACGTACATGAAGCACGAAGTCACCCAAGGGACCCCGTCCGTCCACCCAGAAGAGGTCGAGGGCCTCATGAACCAAGAAGGAAAAAACAGAATGTGGATGGGCTGGTACTTGACACACTGGCTGTAATTCGGACGTTAGTAGATAAGTAAGTACCTCCTCAAGGAATAATTCCACATGAATGAAAATGTTCTTGTCTTCTCTCAAACTGTGACTCCATCCTCTCACCGATCTGCACCTGACCCTCCCTGAAGCAGCCACGTGTTTCCATCTGGAGGCTTAGGAGAGGAGCAGCTTTCTAGGTAATAGAATTAGCTCCTGAGTGCCCAGGTACGGAGTCTTCCAGGAGCTGAGGAGTTTTCTCACAGTTCCTGTATGGGCCTATGCCCAGGTGGCCAGGAGTGTGCTCAGTATTTCTTACCTGGCATAAATACACGGTTTAGGAAGCAATGAACATTCCAGAGTTTGGGAACTTCTGTGCTAAAAAAATGGCTGTTGTGCAAGTTGTCTGTTTGGAGGCTGTATTTACTTCTTTGAGAACAGTTAAGTGAAACTGAGAGCTTTAATCTTTCTTAGCTTGTATAAACAGACTGAGGTTTTCTTTCCAGCTATAAGTCCAACTACTTTTTAAAGACCACATGTTGTGACTGTTCAACTCGTGATCCCAGTATTGCATTCCTTCCATGCTCAAAGCATCCATTAAGGGTGTGAGGATATTTATGGATTCATCCTTATTTTTTTGGTGTTGCATTGCTTTCTACAAAGCTTTAAAAGGACCTGAAAAATGCTGGGTTAAGTTAGCCCATCACCTTTTGGGTTAAGTGCAGGCTAGGAACTGGAATGGCCAAACAGAAGGAAAACCACTACTTGTAGCATCAGAGCTGGGGTTTGAGTTTAAGGGGGATGAAATTCAGGAAAAGTGAGCCTTGATTCATATACCTACATCACTACCCTGGAATGTGCCTGCAGTGGAGTTTGTCTTCCTCTTGTAAAACGCTTTAAATGGACTTTTTTTTCCCCCTAAACATTTAAATCTAAAATGGCTTTTTTTTAAGAGATTTTATTTTGAGATCTGTCTTCAAATTGTTAAGTTAAAATCATGGCAAATTTTTTGAAAGCCTCTCCCTAATTTCACATGCCTTCCCTTTCCCCTAAGTTCCACTCTTTTAAGTCGTTTCACAACACTTTTGTGCATAGTTGGTCCTGTTCCTGTGGGTCTTGCAATTGGTTTTGTAATCTTGTAAGCACCTTTCTATGCTGCTTAAGGGCAGTAAGCATAGTTATTTTACTGATCCTGAAGTCCTGTTTCTGAGATTCCTGAAGCTACTGTTTTTTCTTTCATGCAGACTCCAGTAAAATACTTCCTTAGGCTCATATTCACATTGGTTGGAAGGGACCTCTCAAAGTTCATCCACTCCAGCCTCCTGCTTAAAACCCAGGTCTAGCTGGAGCAGGTAGTTCAGGCCTTATCCAGTTAAGGGTTGAACGTCCTCAGAGTATAGATTCTCCACCACTTTAGGTCCCTATTCCAGTGGCTTAAATAAGTAAACATTTTTAAAAAATTGGGATTTCCCATGTTCCAGCACACCCCTGTTGCCTCCTGTCCTGTTGCTGTGCACCTCTGAGAAGAGTCTGGCTTTGTCCTCTCTGCTCTTGCCCCATTACATAGCTGCAGACAACAGTAAGATTTCTCCCCTGTCTCCACAGTCCCACTTTAAGGATCAACAGATCTATTTCTCTTAGCTTCCACTTGTATGTCATGTTCTCCAGTGCTTAAGCATCTTGGTCACCTGCTAGACACAATCCCTTGTGGCAGTGCCTTTCTTGTCCTGGGGAAGCCAGAAGTAGGCTGTACAGGTATTCTGATTTCCCTTGTTTCATATTACTGCAGTTGGTAAGACATAGGTGCTTTTATATCACAACTAAATATGACAAGTTCTTGCAGATAAGACAAAGACCTATGGCTACGCATAATAGAGGGCTTGTTCATGAGACAAAGTATGTAAATATGTCTGAAAACATTTAAGGAGTCTTCTGCTAGACTTGAAGCTAATGATAGCCCTTTTTAGATTAATAGGAATGCCCAGTTGGAGGAAAAAAAATCATGTCTAGAAATCTTGGGTTTCAGTTTAAATGAAAGTCTAGGAATAAGTGTGTTCCATTATCCCTGTTCCTTTTAGAGCCTGACTTTTTTTTCAATTTTGAGAACATCACAAGTCAAGGAAGTAGCGGGGAAGCTGAAGATTTCTTTTCATGTCAAATGTGCATGAGTAAAGTGAGACTAAAAGTAACCCCTGTAAGTAACAGCAGGTTGGAAATACGGGGTCAGTGTGATAGTACAGCCTGACAGAGAAGGATAGCGGTTTAAAGAATAGAAGACAAAACCCTTTTTCTGACAGTGTTTTTTCCAAATCCTATACTGAAAGCTAACGCATGGGGACACTGAGATGAACTGTAAGTTAAGTTGTTATACTGTGATCTGAAATCCTCTTTGTTTGAGTTTTCTTCTTAGCATTTTAGTTCGTTTTATGAAATTTCAAAATATATCTGACAACTGCTTTTTTCTAGCCATGTATAGAGAGAACTCCTTTCCTTCTAGAAAGGAAATAAAACTTAAGTCCTAGCCCTGGAAGAATAAGTACTTTATATGAAGTGCTGCTTTACAAAATAAGAAATAAGCAAAATGCTGGTTTGTTTCCAAATTAGGAAGGTGGGGATGTTAGAAATTAAGTGGTTAAAATGGCAAATCAGTAGGACAGGATTCTCCCTTGCTCAGTGCCAGCACTGCTAACAGGTGCTGCCCACAAGAGAATCAGAAATCCTGCTGATAAAAACTTTATCCTCTCTTATCATAGCTTTTACTTGTAGTACTTTTTTTATTCTTTCTTTGAATCTTTACTTCCTTTCTCTTGAGGAAATTCTGCTTGCAGCATTGCACTGCTTTTTCCTGCTGGTGAGATTAGTTTCCAGAAGAAAGGCAAAGAGATACTCAGCTGAAAAAAAAGTAGTGTCAACTGTTATGACAATATAAAATGGGTTAAATTTTACTTTAGCATTTTTCTTAAGGAAATATTTAGGAGAATATTTATTTTGGTAGGAAGAGGGTGGATTTACATTATACATTTTCAGTTGAAACTGAGTTTGGTTTTTTTTCTCCTCTTTGATAATTAATCCCTGCATCATAGGTATTTTTATTATCTGCATGAGTAATCTGTATTGAAATTTTCTAAAGTTCATCTGTATTTCACATTTCCAATTTAATTTCAGAACTGTGTGGTAGACATGGAGTATGGAACCTGTCACTCTAACCCTGGGGTCAGTCTGCAGTGCCTAGCACTGAATAAGGCATTTGGGACATGCTGCTGCATAAGCGTTTTCTGGACCTGGAGATGCTTATTGAATAGGATTTTGAGACTTTGCTTTATGTACTCTCAGCAGCAGTGCCTGCTCAGATAAGCACTGGCTGTAAGTTCTTTCCATTGCTGCAGCAAACCAGACTGAGGAACTGATTTCATTAGAACTTCTTGGTTTTCATACTGGAAAGGGAATCGGGTTAAGTATCTTCTGTTAAATTGCTTTGGCTATTTCTTATGGCTCTTGTTAATGAGTTTGAGGTCTATGATGCTATCAGGCAGTTTGCCTTTCAGTTTTGTGGATTTTTTAAATTTTTATATATTTAGCAGAGAATTTCTGGGAAAAGGTCATGTTTAAGCTATGTCACTTCTGCATTGCTCTTGATTCACTTCATGACCTCTGACATAACCTCGTTACATACTCACAGAAACCCTGCTAATGAATAGCACTGTGCCTTAGCATTATGTTTAGCACTTAGACTTGCAGATATGCATCACCATTTCATTTGTCAGCTGTTTCAGATATGCAGGTGTTGACTTTGAAACAGAAAAAGGCTCAAACTCCACCTGTGTTTCAGATCAAAAAATGACATTAGCAGTCTGCAGCCTATGTAACTTTTGTTAAATATTTAATGGATTAATTTTCTGTCTGTGTTTTATCAGTTTATTTGGTGTATAATGTTAATGATTGTGCATAATTTTTGACCTGTTTAATATCTCTTCCAGTGACCAGGAGCCTCCTTATTCAATGATCACGTTGCATGAAATGGCAGAAACAGGTATCAAGGCACTGTTGTGCGTTTCACTTGTGACTCCAGAGCAGAAAAATCTCTTTTCTTTGCAAAGAAAAATATGTGCTAGCAATATGTATTACAACTAAGCATCTGGGATCCAAAACGTGGTTCTGCCCTTCAGAATCTCACTGAGTTTATTGCATTTGTTTATTGCAGAGTGTGTATGTAGACGTGGTTTAATCCCATGTGCTCCAGTGTTGGCAAATAGAACATACTTTCTGGTTTGGGTTTTGTTGTTCTTAGACCTCCTCTTTATTGAGAGTGGTCCAACCTTGCTTCTGCAAGCTGAGCCGTGTGTTTGTGCAAGGGCCGTGTCTGTGTTATCTTTGTTACAGTAGGAGAAATTCTCCCAGCTCAAAACTTTCACCTGTTCAGGTGAATTTTTGTCTCTCTTGGTAAAGTCAGAAACTGGTCTTAAGAAATGTATTTCTATATCAAAATAAATTAATCAAGCTGATGAGATATTACAGTAATTCTGTAAAATGGTTTTTTGGGGGGAATGTCCTAATAAAACTCAGACCCCAATGTGTTACTGATATTTACTTGTCATTGTTGAAGGCAGCGCTGAGTCTCTTCAACCTCATTTGCATGCTGATACAGACTCTTTACTTTCACTTCCAAGGGAACTATCTTCTTGGAAGTCCAAACCTGTTAACTTTATAAGTTTAATATCTTATGAGTGGATTGTTGCTTACTTGCAGGTGGAAGCCCTTGTCTACTCATTAGACAGTGAGAGCTGTTCCTAATGAGTTTTTAATGCTTCAGACTTGACATTGGGCTGAACTCTGGAGCAAAATGCTTGTCCAGACTGGTTCCTTCCTGATAGTAGTGGGAACTAAAGGATTGTTTGGGCTGGGCAAGACTGTTACCCAAAGAAGGGTGTTCACTATCACCCAACCTACTGTAAACATTTTTTTTCTCCTTGAATTTAAACTTCTAAGTTCCTGCAAACTAAGACATAGATAAAAAAAATCAGTTTACTTTTTTTTTTCCTAGTGTCTGTAAACTCACAGGGTAACTTTGAGGAATTTTCAATTGACATTTATAGATTTATTTTGAAGACTTCAGAATTGCAGTGTTAATTCTGAATGTTGCTTCTGTTTTGCGGTTGACAGATGAAGGCTGGTTGGAAGTTGTCCAGTCTTTAATTAGAGTTATTCCATTAGAAGATCCCCTGGGACCAGCTGTTATAACGCTGCTACTTGATGAATGTCCCCTGCCAACAAAAGTGAGTCTAAAGTATAGGTTTTTATCTATGGCTGAGTTTCAGTTATTTATGGTTGCTACAGCCATGATGGCTTCTGGGTGGATTTCACCAGTGATGCAAGACTATTAACTGTTCAGAAAATAGGTCTAACTAGCAACTTGGAGTAATTTGTAGTGGCTTTGTATCTAATTGCTCCTTAATGCTAGAAGCACTGGGGGGAGGAAAAAGGGGAGGGGGAGATAAATCTGATCTGTGGGGAAGAACAAGAGTCCTTTGGTCATCATCTGCTTTTATTGCAGTCCTCTCCTGCCATGTGGCACATGGATGCTGTGCGGTGAGGGCACACAGATGCTGCAAAAGCAGTACAAATTCTGCCATTTTGTTCTCAAGTTCTGAAAGCCAAGCGTTTACAAGGCACCGTTGAATTTGTTCCTGCCCTGCACACAAGGAATGCAATGGAAATGGGTGTGACAAGTTAAAAAAATGACATTTTTAAATCATTAGTTATCTAGTTACAGTTTTGGCAAACTTAAATACTTTTTTACTGAGCACCAATCTGTGTTTTGGGTGGAAAGATGCCCCGAGGTGTTCATACTGTATTGGTACAGGTGTCTTAGTAAGAGCTTCAATCTAAAGTCTGAAACAGCCCTTTTGTTTTGGAAAGAGTATGAGTTTTAGGACATTGGAAACCAACAGACAGCAGTAGTGCCCTGTGTGCGGATGGGTGTTGTTTGCCCTTGCCTACTATTCTAGTTCCTATAGGGAGCTTGCTTCTGTATGTCCAGAAGCATCCCAAGTTGCTGAACACAACAATGACCAGCAATCTGGTGGTAATTTTAAAGTTACAGCTCCTGAGAATGTTGAACTTCTCTTCCCATGTGTTCTTTACCTTCTTACCTTCCAAGATAACCAGCCCATGCAGTCTGTAATACGATGCTGACTTTAGTAATACAGTGTAAAAATAATTTGTTGTAATCTATTGAGTTAGGGGTAAAGCTGTAACTGTCAGTAATATTGAAGAGTTTCCATTTATTTTTTTTTATTCAGGATGCACTACAAAAGTTAACTGAAATACTGAACTTAAGTGGAGCCGCTGCTTGCCGGGATGCTTGTCACCCTGCCAAACACCGAAATACAACTGCGGTACTGGGCTGCTTGGCAGAGAAGTTAGCAGGTAAAGCCATGGGATTCTTCTGCTTCCATTTGTCTTGCTGAAGCACCTTCTGTTTTACTGTCCGTGATGCAGAGTAGTTCAGAAATGTTTTCTTGGAATGGAATATTGATCTGCATCGAGGGGAGCCCTTGTGTGGCAATCTGCTGCTTGATTAAAATGTTGAACACTCCCTAGCTTGGGTCTGAATGAGCCAGTCACAATCCCAGGTACTTAAAGATCAGAGCCTTCTGATGCATGGATAGCGACTGTGGATCAGTGTTTGTTTATGGTACATTGCCTTAGCACTGGTAACCAGGCTTTTCTCTAGACCTGCTCTGACTGTGTGTGAATTACTGAGTAGTCCTTTAGCCAGTAGGCAGGAGTGTCAAATTAGTAGTCTTGGAGGCTGTATAGAAAAAGAAAAGGAAGATGCTCTTTCCATTAAACATGTCTTGTTCTATTGTAGTTAGCTGAAAGGAGTCTCTCTTCTGTGTCACTTGAAAGAAAATTGTTGTGGTTCTATTTTAAGGTGACTTTGTATAGAACACATTCCCTGTCATTTCTGCTGGAAACTGATGATTAAGTTTCCTTCCTGCTGATGGTCAGTTTTGCATCCAGTTTTTGTTCCTTTTCTGAAAGTGGACAAGAAAAGGAGGGAAAACATGATTGTCCGGTATCAAATAATTGTTATTAAAAAATAGTTTCAATATTTCTGTCAAAAAGTAAAGAACAAAGGCAGGAGGCATTTTTCTCCTATAGTACTTGTACCTGTTATACTAGGTCAAAATGAGATCCTTTATCTACTTTTGTCTTTGTGGTCATGGAACAGTTCTCATTGTATCGGCTCAGGCAGCAAATCAGTTAATGCTGTGTTGGAACCTTTTGCAATTTGTTAGAGTTTGTAGATGTCAGAGTTTGATTCCCTTGGATCTCTCTCTTGATTAAGCAGACAGTATTTCAGGGCATTTTTTTAATTAGCTGCTTGCCATGGTGCTGCTGCAAGTTGTAAAATTAACTATAAAGAAATTCAGTGCTCAGTTTTGCTTATTTTGAGCTACTCCTAAGTGGAGTTGATCCTTCTACTTCAACTCTAGAAGTAAAGGGGAGCCAGCCTCTTTTTTGAAAGTAATGTACATGGAAATGGTAAGCAGAGGCTGAGGGAATTTTACTTCAGAAACTCAGAAGTGCGGTTAGAACTCTCTACTTATTTACAGCAGGTAAACTGAATATGTTTGCAATTTGGCAGTAACTGTAGTTACTAAATGTATAGCAAATATTTGACTGAGAGTGGTGGTAATTTTTCTGTATTATACTTCTGCTTTGCTGTGAAGTTCTTATGTTCTTTATTTTGTGGCCTTGTGTTTAAAAATTCTGTGTGATGAGTTTATGATAGTTCCCATGGATGGATTTATTTTTTAATGTCCTTGTAGGTCCTGCAAGCATAAGCTTACTCAGTCCAGGCATATTGGAATATTTACTTCACAGCTTGGTGAGTGTCTCCAGTCTTTTTGTGTGCATACATGCATAGCAATTATAATGCAATTTATTTTTATTGCTATTATTGTGAAAAGTTAGGGTCATGTTTGGTAAGTGCTGGTAGTTTATATTATAGAAAATTGAGATTCCAGAGAGTCTGTGGCATCTCAGTTCTTGGAGGTAATTAGAAGGGGATAGTGCAAGGGACTGAGCTACCTGATATGCTCGAATCAGCTCTCAGCAGGAGGGTGGTCTAGATGACTTTTAGACGTCCCTTTCAACATAAAGTATTCTGTGACAAGCTAACAGCTTTTCAGACATATCTGTGCTGTTTATTTGTTAAATAACTTTTCTTACTGTTCACGTTTAGAACTTCCAGTCCCATCCGACAGTAATGCTTTTTGCACTAATAGCACTGGAGAAGTTTGCACAAACAAGTAAGTGTTGGCCTGATATTTCTCTTAACAGTCATGCTATGGCTTCTACTGTGTGTTTGTCACTTGCTTTATATGATATCTCTTGTGATCATGAGAGAGACTGAATTGGTGGGAACGCATAAATAGAAGAGAAATGTTAACCCATTTACAGGCAGAAAGAAATATTTGTTGCTTTAGTGATACCCCTCAAGCTCTGAGATATTTGAAACTCAATGCAGTCCTTCCCAGTTAGAATTTGCTGCAGAAGGACTTCTCACATGAAGCCTTTGTCACTGAAATAAATCTGTATTAGAAACTCAAAACACCTATGACTGGGTGTTTGCAGGCATTAAAAAATATTTATTGCTTTAATGATACGTCTGCCCACAAACTCTTCAGAGATTTGCTGAAACTCAGTCCTTCTCCGCTTAGAAATTGCTACATAAAGACTCAGGGCATGAGACCTTTCTTACTTGAAAAGAAATAGATCTGTAGACCAGCCATGGTTTAATCTTGATGATGCAGCTCTTTGCTGAGAAGTGGTAATATCTGAGTGCTAATCTAATTTCACACCTGCTTGGGGAAAGAATTTCATGCTGTTTGTAATACTGAGGTTTGAAGATGTGGGGGGATCTGCATTTGTAGAATGTTATTATTTTTAACTAAGCTTATTCCTAGTTTATACCAATTTTTCCTTTTTTATCTGAAATTTCAGGTGAAAATAAAATGACAGTTTCCGAATCGTGCATTAGTGACCAACTGATCTTGCTAGAGAAATGGACAGATAATCCAGACTATTTAAAACGCCAGGTTGGATTCTGTGCCCAGTGGAGTTTAGACAATCTGTGTAGGTATAACAAAGAGATGGATTCATTTAATATTAATCACTTCTCCAAAGACATGGAGGACTACCTTGTGTTTGTTTTGTATAAGCACTTACTGTAAATATACCTAACTGCATTTATAATCACTCTCCTTCAGAAAAGCAAATAAATCCAGTGTAATTGCATGGAAAGGAAATTTTGGCAAGGAAAATGTTTATGAAAGGAAGTGGTTTGTATTCTGCAGGTTGGAGCTGCAGTGAAAATTCTTCTTTGCACCATATTTCCTGTAATCCATGCTTCAGCAGACATGCTGAGTAGTTAAATCATACAGCTCTGTCACTGTAACAGCTGGATTACTGACACATCCTGGTGACAGTCAGTGCTGTGATTGTACTCAAGTAGTGCACATTCTCAAAGAATTGTTAAATACCTTTTAAAGTAAGGAGACTGTCTTGTGATCAAGTGAAGTGTTTGACAGTGATCCTTTCAGATGACTAACAGTCATGAAATTCACCTGTTTAGTTCTGCAACTCTAAGTACCTTGTAGTTTCTGATGCCCAAATTTATCTAAAAGGCAGAAGGTCTTGTGTGACTTAAAGGGGTTTTAGGCAGCTTATGGAAGGTCAATGGCAGTTGTGTTCAGTAAACATCTGTGTAAGTGTTGTAGCAAGATTGGCATATATGAAGAATCCTAAGATTAGATCTCTGATCTGTAAATGAAATGTGTCAGCAATTTGACACCTGGCAAGATAAATGCTTCTGACCCTTCCATGTGAAAAGGGGATAAAGGAAGAAAGAGCTGCTTTGGCTTGGTTCAAGTTCGTCACCTACCTGAAAATGAGAGAATAAACTTAAATCCTTGTTTTCCCCATCCCCGAAGTCTTTTCCACTGTGATGAACCAATAAAACCTCTGCCCAACTGAATATACAAATACAGTGGTAATTCTGGGAACAGCGGCGTCTTGGTGTGAACTTGGATGCCTTGTGTTTGCCTGAACATTTACCTTGAGTTTCTTGAAAGCAGTGGTTAGACTGTAGGAGCTCTAATCAGTGGCACAGGCTGCGTTCTGATGTTTAGAGGATATTTAACACACAGCATGTTGGAAGTGATGCTGTTTTCATGCAGGCAAAATGTCAATATTTCATTTGCTTATGCCAAAAATTGTCTGGATCCTAGAGAGATTGATTGCCACTGTGTGAAATGCTTAAAATAAGGTTTTGCTGCAGCAGTGATTAAAACTAGTTTTATTTTGCAGTTTTAAAAGAAGGCAGGCAGTTTACATATGAGAAGGTTGACTTGACCAACATTAGGGCTATGTTGAACAGTAACGATGTCAGCGAATACCTGAAGATCTCACCACATGGATTAGAGGTAGGATGTCACTTCATGACTTGAGCTTAAAAAGGAGGCTGAAGAAAAAGGCAGGGTTTAATTATTTTTATTTGTTACTTGCTTTTATTATTTCCTACACTGAATCAAAGTTCTCTGCTAGCTTTCTGTAGAAAACTTGCTTTGTCAGAACATTTTAACACCGCTACACCGATCTCAGCTGTGAACACCTGTATTTGTACCCCAAAACTTTAGAAATGTGAAGGGGATTCTTAAAAGTCAGGCAGCTTTTTCACTCATTTTCACTAAAATTATTCACAAAACATAATTCCTATTGTTTGTCCTGTCTAGTCTTGAAAAGCCCTTAGCAGTAGGATTTTTGTCTCAGCCACATGGTTGTCTGCCTCTTCTGTTACTTTTTTTTAATTCAAATAACATGGAATTCCTTTCCATCCTTCACACCAGGAGTCGACTAACAACCAACGATTTGGGTCTTCCACTCTTAGCTGTCTTAGTCTTTAAATCTGTAAATTGACTCTGTTGACTATCTATGTTTTGAATTTGGCTTTTTTTTTCTCTCCTGTGGCTTACCACTGAAAATTTTTCAGTCTTGCCTACTCACTAGTTTGTGTGACAGTTATTTCTATAAAAAGAGGTATTTTTTTGTCTGAAGTGCCTCTGAAATCATGTTTGTGTATTCTTATATGCAAGGAACTTGATCTAGGGAAGAAGGGGCTTGTTTGAATGTTGATTTTGTAGAAACTTAACTTTTGGGTTGGTTTTGGTAGGCTCGATGTGATGCCTCCTCCTTTGAAAGCGTTAGATGTACATTCTGTGTCGATTCTGGAGTTTGGTACTATGAAGTTACAGTCATTACCTCGGGAGTGATGCAGATAGGATGGGCTACCAAAGACAGCAAATTTCTCAATCATGTGAGTATATGTAATGTCATCTTGCTGATGTAACTTTGTATTTTTTCTACTTACAACACTTATGAAAACAGCTCTGGTTATTCTGTGGTAGTAACTGAGGGCTTGCACATATCCTTCAGTTTTTCTGTGCTCCTGTGAAGCTGTTTACACTGGAGTTAGTGGTATGAGGCTGTATTGTCATTGCTGCAGACTTGGCACTCTTCACAGGTCATGCCTAGCTGCTAGCAGCGACAGCTTGTAATCTACTTGCTTTTGTCTGGAAGCTGCAGGGAAATGGCTTATTTCGTGTGGCTTAGTCTCTTCTTGGAAGCTCTGGAGAGAACAGTGGTGTTTACTGTCTGTTTTTATGAAGTAAACAATTGCTTACTAGAAACTAGCACATTATCATGCACTTATTTTTACACAGGTCACAAAGCAGCCATTTGCTTACTCTCTTTAACATACTTTCCTATTAAATTAACTTTCACAAGGAAAACAATTATTTCAATTGACTCTGGAATAGCTTGGTAGTATTGGACCTGCTGCTAACAGTAATACAGTGTGATTTGGGTATGTAACAGCTTCCTTAACTAAAAATAAGGGTTACAGAAAGATTTAACCCTCCACTTTGTCTTTATTCTGATTATGGGGAGTAAGTACGCTGTATTTTATAGATTGCTTTTCTCTCCCTCTCATCCAGATGATTTCGTATCTTATTCTTAATATTCTCCTTCTTCCTATGATTTTACTTTTAAAATCATGTACTCCCTAGCATTAAAACAACACGTGCCACGTGCTCATGAAGTTCAAACCTGTAGTCAAAGAATAATCTCAAATGTTAAAGATGTAACTAGGAGTTCTTTCTCCTTGAATCTTCGTAGTGATTCCGTATAGCTGTAGCATATTATTCAGTGGCTTCAGTATTTCTGCAATACTAAGAAAACATAATGATTACTACACAAAAAAAATTGTCTGCTTCAGCTTAGAGAGTGCCTTCCGTATTATCAACCTTCCAAACTTCCATTAAAATTTATTAAAGTGAAAGCTAGAATTTTAGTACAAAAGCAGTGTATGACTTAGCCCACCACTGCTGACCAGAATGGAAATATGGGACTGGGACTTTAAGTTGATAATTCTACTGTCTGAGCTTGAGCAAACAGTACACCCTTAGCCATACTTCCTTGTTGGAAATGCATGGATTTCCGTTCCCACTTGGAATTTAATTTAGGAGAAGAATGTTATATATATACATATACTTAATGTAGATAAGCAGTTAAAACTGCTCATTTCTGATTATTATAGAAAAAATTCTACAGCTGAGTCAAATGCAGAGCGAATATGACGATAGGCCAAATAAATACATGGGAATAAATATTGATGGGGGGGGTATAGCAGAAATAATCAAGGAGATGAAACAAACACCAGTGGCAAGAAACCCAACAGGAATGGGAGAGTAGCCTTTCTCACCATTTAAGTCTTCCTGAGAGTTCACTGGTCTTGCTGCATTGCTTTCAATTATTCACGTAAATGGCGTGGTCCTCTGCTGGTATATAACATGGATATTCCTCTACATCACATCCAAAGTCCAGTCCCACATTTGTAGCATGGAATTGCAAGTGTGATCAAAATTTAAAATGAAACCACCAACAAAACAAACAAACCCACAACCATGCAAAAGTGCCATACAGCCTGTCTTGAGCCCAGGCTTTGTGGACATTGAGTGTAATGGAAGCTGTTTGGAATAAAAGGCTCTGTGTCTGCCTTTAGACTGCTAAGAGGCTTAAAAGATTTTTTTCCCCCACTTACTGTTCAGGGGGCTGGTGCATTTGCATTTTTCTGTCTGTGCTTCCTGTATCAGGTATGAAAATTAGGGTTGTCGTATCTCGGAGAAGGATGCCACAACTGTTTTGTTAGTGGCTAAATGCTACTGTTATTTAAGTTCATCAGGTGTCTCCCTGAAATAAAAAGATATCTTCTGGATATATTGCAAATACAGTCATCAAAGTAGCCATATGCTCCTTATTTACACCATGTGTCTCAAAAAGACTCATCCTGAATATGACACTAAACACTCATTAGCTGGGCTTAGCTTTAATTTGGGACATCTGAGGCTTGTGTAATCAGACACTGTCTAGTATTTGCACTCCAGACAAACCACGCTGGGCATGAGGAAGTTATCTTCCCTGATGCTTTTGGGTTTCATGTTTGCACTCTCCTACAACAGAGTCTTCTGCTGCTCTGAAAGTTTTGGGTTTGAGTTTTTCTTGTACTTTGGGACTGTCAGTTTTTAACCTTTTTTACAAATTGAGGGAGGCTGAATGGGACACAGTATGCAACAAATTAGTGAAGGGAGTATGGGTTTGTTCTCTTTGTGTACCTTATGTTCTGGTGGTACTTGGATATCTTGTGGGGGAAGGTACAAGTCCAGTACTGGGCCTTCGAGATAAGAGAGTGGTTGTGCTTCTGTGTTGACTTTAAGATGCAAAACGTTAGCTCTTTGGGTTAGCTATTTTAATAGAAGTGATTTGAGCTCACAGAGAATGAAAACCACTTTTGAGACAATACCCCCTTCTTCCCCTCTCCTCACCCCAGCAAGGTCCTTTTGATCTGAAAACGAAAGTAAGACTAGTTTGAAAAAATTATCTTAATGGGGACAGGAGAAACCCTTCCTGCTCTTGGTTGAATGGTTCAATTGAATAAAAATAAACTTTAGCCCTTATGTGTGAGAGTGGCTGCAGACTGAAGTGTGTTACTCTTTTCCTAAAGGAAGGTTATGGCATCGGGGACGATGAATACTCCTGTGCGTACGATGGCTGCCGGCAGCTGATCTGGTACAATGCCAGAAGTAAACCACATTCCCATCCCTGTTGGAAAGAAGGTATTCAGTTCATCCTCTGATGTTTACCTTAGCTAGATTTGTGCATAGGATTTTTTTCTCTTACAGGTGTCTGGAAAGCAGTTTGTTAGTAGGTGTGAATAGAGCAGTTGCTGCCCAGTCCTGATGATACTAAAGGTTTAATAATTATTGTGCCTTTACTAGTGTTTGCAGTGCTTTAAATGTACAAAGTTGGCACCACACTGTTGTTCCACAATCTGTGTAAAGGGCATGTTATTGGTTAGGTGCTTTTTCTTTTCATAAGGTGAGTACAAATCATAGCACCAACTAATACTGCTGGACACTGAATTATAAGACTTTTTTCCACATGTGTTTAGTCCTAGAAAAATGGTAAAAATGGTCCTCTCTGGGTTGGAAGAGTTATTTTTTGGGGGGGGGAACGACCTTGATCTTTGAATTAACTTTTTAAAAAGAGGAGTTGTGCTGTCTTGCTTTCTTTAAATTCTTTGCTAACTACTTGGACAGCAAAGTTCTGTTCTTAATGTCAGCTTTGAAATCCTGGTAGGGATTTCATGTATGCCATGCTTGTGAACCAAAGAGAGACAGAGTGTACAGCTTTGGCAAACACTCTACAATATTTCTACCACTATGTAGAATTTTTTTTTACTTTTTTCTTTACTCTCTATATCAATGTTTCTTTCTTTATGCTTTTGCAAATGGTTTCTTTTAAGTGAAGCAACTCATAGTGAGATAATTAAACTGTTTCAACTGTTGGCATTTAACAGAAGCAAAATCTTTAAATTATCTTTGTTTTGCATGTAAGGAGACACAATAGGATTTCTACTAGACTTGCAAGAAAAGCAAATGATCTTCTATTTAAATGGAAACCAACTTCCTGCTGAGAAGCAAGTATTTTCATCTGCTGTGTAAGTATGAGCTCATTTGGAAGGACAGTGACCTGCATGGATAATTTCTTTATTTATATAAAGTGTTTCCCATTTGTGGTGTAAATTCATATTTGCTTTCCTGAATCCATGATTAAGCAGATTTCCCAACTGAAAGTTGCTTAAAAAGCAGTGAAAAGCATATAATTTTACAGGTGCATTTCAAGGTCCAAAATAAAGACTTTGAATCTTCCAAAGGTTGTTTCAACTCTGTTTTCTACTGTCAAACCAGCACAGCATCGTTATAGAACGAGGCTGTGGCAAAGAGGAACAAATTTCTAGTAGTTCTTGAGGAATTTATCTTTTTAAAAGTAAAGCCTCAGTCCTGTAAATATGCTAAAGCATGCTGTGCACTGGGGCCAGTTCCTGTGGTAGCATATTGAAAATTCACAAATGGATGTTGGTAGCATTACAGAGAGGTGTTAGGCTTATTTTGCTAACTCTGTTAAAATTAACACCTGGCTAATTCCTCTGAGTCTCAAAACATAAGCTGGTGTGATACTTGAGAAAGAAGCTTCCTCTGCAGCTTAATTAAACATTACAGTACTCTGTAATGTTCTAATAATTTCATTCATGTTTTCTATGTAAAATGAAATTCAAGATGTAAGCAAAGAGTAGTTCAGTTTAGAGTGGCACTGTGTCTATTCAGCTTGCAGTGCTCTGTTCTTCTGGTGGAGTATGTCATTTATATACACAACAGATTCTGTTACTTGATTAGGACTTGGGGTATTAGTCAACTTTCAGTAAATAAAACTGAAAGGAGTGATAGTTGTGGTGTTTTTACCAGGTGTCTGTGTGGCTGTGAAGAAAAGACAGCTGTGCTGAGGTAATCCTGCAAGCGCAAGGAGGAGCATGTGGGCATTGTGCTAAGAGAGCTCAGATGTGGATTCATCCTGCATGAGTCCCACACAAGCACACAAGAATTGCAGGTTCCCCCAAATTTGTGCCTGCTCAAATAAAGCAGCAGGAGTGTGGACGTGGAGGTGTCCCTTGCAGTTGGTACTGCTCCTCACAACTCTACTAAACAGCAGTTATTTGGGTGAAAAATACTTTTTCCCGTGCTGAAGGAGATAGCTGAGCTGATCAGTGTAAAGAGGATCAGGCTGAATGCTGCTCAGATGTATCTGCTCTTAGTGCAAGTGTCACTAATCCCAGTTGTAGAGTAGGCTGCCTTTATTGACTGACTCAGTAGTAAATTCAGATAAACCCTGATAGTAAGCTGAGAACTAGACAAGGAAAGCATGTGCACCTGGAACTGGATGTGTTAGAGGTTTTCCTCCCAATTCGCTGTAAAGCACTTCAGTAGAAGGAACCTGACTCTCTGTTTCAGGGTATGTTTTTGCAATTGTAGTAATGTCAGGAAAGCTGTATTACTAAGTCATTCTAAAATGTCTGTTTGTTCTATTGCAGATCTGGCTTCTTTGCTGCAGCCAGTTTCATGTCTTATCAACAATGCGAGTTCAACTTTGGGGCAAAACCTTTCAAGTACCCACCTTCAATGAAGTTTAGTACCTTTAACGATTATGCTTTTCTGACAGCAGAAGAGAAAATCATTTTGCCCAGGTAATCTTCCTGTCTAGTTTGAGTGTGCCTGTGTACAGAGAAGTAAAATGCTTCGTTTCTGAGTTTCATAGTTTTATGTTGTACTTGGTAAAGTTATCTTTTAAGGAGTCGCGCCTCCAGAGGTCTCTTTCAGAAAAGGTTTAGATCAGTCGCCAGTAAAGGATTAGATCATAGGCTCCAGTGCAACTTAATGAGTAGGGCAGGAGATATACAGCCCAAATCCATTAAATTAAAATATTTTTTGTAATGTTAAGATAAAATTAAATTAACTCGTACTGCACAGTAGACTATTTCTAGTAAAAGTGCCTCCTGCTGTCTAAGAATTATTAGGCTGGTTGAGGAGGTATAGTCTTACTTTTAAAAAAGAGGTCTTATTTAAAATTGACCTAATTTGTGATATTGGCAGCATGGAGGTACTGAATGATTGTAAGGCTTGATGTTGTCCCTCTTTTCTGATGCAGATGAAAATTTCCCCATTTGTGAATGATAGTACCAACAAAGGCCTGTCAAATTTAGAAGTGCTTTCCCAGCAAATATAAATCAAGCCAGATAGAACCAGGTTTGGATACATTTTTCCTTAACTTACCAAATTTCAGACAGGAGTGAAAACAAATAACTTCTGGTTTAGGTCATTAGAAATGAAATCATCTACTGGAACACAAAACACTAACAGTATACAGTGTAGTCTGGGTTATAGCATACCCTAGATTTGCTGCTTTTTCTAAAGATGGCCCTCTAGAGTGATGCTGATATGTGGTTGAAATAATCTTTTGTTACTCCTTATTAAGGGGGGATAGTGTTTGTTGGAGGTGGGTATCCTGGCTATAATAAAATTCAGAGACTGACTGTGAATTTATCTAGCTGTTTGATCAAGTGAATTAGGTACTTAAGTATCTTAGGGCTTAAAAAGAAAACAAAAAACCCCTTACTCTTGGATCTGAGTCAAATATTGGCGAAGTTTGATGTTTATAATATTGTATTTATGCATTAGCTATGAGAACTGTTATTTGATTGTGCCAAAAGGTGTAGAGAGAAACTGGGTGAAACTGGCCTCATGTGTTAAAGTCTATTTAGTATGTAATGGCACTGAAAGGCTCCATTCAAATTTGGACACTGCTGCTCTTTGTGTAAACAAACATCATCCGTGCCCTACAGCCCAAACTGTTTGGAAAAGATAAGCCAATCCTAAATTTAAGATAGCTTTGATCTTAAAAGTGATAGAGGAATAAAAGACGAGGGCCTAAGTGGCCCTAATTATCCATTGTGGGAGTTAACATCAGTTCATGTAGAGTCGTGCTGAGTTTAATGCATGTCGTGCTGGAATGTAGTCTGGGCTAGACACATCACCTCTGCCATTGAACAGTTTTGACGTGTAGTGTATGTGTTCCAAACTTGAAATGTCTTTCATCAAATGGGGGATTTTTATCCATCTGCTGTGCCTTGTGGCACTTGCCATAGTGGGCTGTTTTATTTTCAATTTCTATTCTTTTAAACTGTGTTACAGCATTATAAAGTTTCTGAGTATAGTTGATACAAGTGTTTGTGTGGCTGTTTGGACCCAAATAAGGGAAAATTCGAGGGTCATACAGGTTTCATGATCCCCTTGGGCTAAATTAAGGTGAAATGACACCAACAGATCAATTAAAAGCTTTATTTATGGCATCAGTAAACCTGAACTGGGAAAGCGTAGTGGCAGATAGCTTGGATTCTATCAGAGCATTTGTAAGAAGGAAAGGAAAGGGAGAGCAAAAGACAAAGATATCACCACCCTGGACTCCCACAATGGCTGTGGCAATGATGTGGTCATGACGAGGGTCCTCTGGTGGTGGGCATATCTCAAGTGTTATTTATAGATGAGGGCCTGAGGGCCCTTTTCCTATTTGCATGCATTTCCATGCTAGGCATACAGGGGAGGAGTTTTGACGCGCTTACACAGTGTCCCTTTTGGAATGTTTTGGAAAAATCGGGGTCTGTGTGGGTCTTTGGTCTCACCATCCCCTGGCAGAATTACTGCTGGGTGACCTTTCTCATCGTGCAGGTGCAGTTTGTGGTGATGTCGCCTTTGCTTTTCCACAAGCCCCCCTTATCTCACTGCCAAACTTGAAGCCTCAAGTTTGCAACAGTTCCTTCTCAGGACGAGCGTTTAAGACATTTTAAATGAATTGTCCTTCACAGTGCCTTGTCTTTTTTTTTTTCTAATTCTTATTATGAACCTATTGTTTTGAGTCAGATTAATGTGTGTATATGTGGGGCATCTCTCTCCTTTCAGACACAGGCGCCTGGCTTTGTTGAAGCAAGTGAGTATCCGAGAGAACTGCTGCACGCTTTGCTGTGATGAGGTAGCAGACACAGAACTCAGGCCATGTGGACACAGGTAAAACCCAAAGCCAAAGAAACAGGAAAATGTGTGTGTTTGACATTCAGCTTAGGTGAGACCAGGCGCAGTCCCTGCTTATCTTCGTTAACTCCCCAGCATAAAAGAAATAACCCTCCTTTTAAGGAGGTGATAAATAAAGGTTAAGAATACTATTCCCACCGTTCCCCTCACCCTACCCCTAAACAGCAAATTTAATCCCTAATTGTGTGTGTGTTTAGGGTTGGGGAAGTACTGTGGCTATGTATGTATGCCACCCCTACACTACCAAGTTTTGATTCCTTATATTAAAGGCTTTACTGATGAGTACTACTTTAGTACTGTGAAATCCACATTGCATGAGGAGAGCAGAAAATTCATAATATACTTAAATACTCTTCGGTTCAACAAATGGATTGTCTTAAATCACAAATGCAACTAAAAGCTAAAATTGGGACAACAGCATGAGTAACAGCATAATAGTACTTTCCTGCATTTAAGCATCCTACTAGGAAATTTAATCCAGTTACATCCACTTCCTTAGCTTGTTAGAGCACTGAGGGACGTAATCTTGCCGTCAGTCTTCTGTCTGAATGCTGCAGAGATAAAAAGAAGAGTCATGCCCAGTGTGCCTCAATAAGGAGTGGAGACGGCTTAACACAGGGCATTGGGGCTGCTGCTTTCCAGACCAGAGCAAGTGTCGAAATTGACAAAAGTGTGCAAGTGTAATCTTGACCCAGCTGCACTAAACAGTTTGGGGTCTATTGGATGCTGAACAGCAAGAGCTTCTCTCAAAACCAGCTGACTTGCAATTCCTAATCTCCACACTGAAGGACTGGTCTGGACTGTGCAGGCTAACTGGATTGCTTAGTGCTTGGATTTTTTCCTTTTAGTTTTTCATACTGTAAAAGCAGGCTTTAACTGATTTTTCTTCTCCTTCAGTGACCTGTGCATGGAGTGTGCCTTGCAACTGGAGACCTGCCCTTTGTGTCGACAGGAAATACAAACCCGAGTCAGACAGATCTCTCACATCTCATGACACAGGTGGAGAAATACCACAGACTTGTTTTTAATGAACTCCAACCAATACTGAAAGGGGAAAGCATCTCTAACCAATCTTTACGCACATAGAACCATGGCCAGATTTCATGCTAAACTGTAATCTGTTTATCTTAAAAATGAAATCTTTAATAAGCTATTTCAAGTTGCCAGCAATGGGAACTGGTTTCAACAGTAAGGAAGGATGGTAGGTCAGCGTGCCATGGCTATTGGTTCCTCCAAGCAAGACCATAGGAGTGTGTCTCTCTTCTTCCCCCTTTCTTCTTACCTGTTGCAAGTGCTGAAACAATTTGCACTGGAAGTACAAGTACAATGCATTTAGAAAGAAGAGAAAAGAAGTATCTCCTAAAACAGGGCTGTTCTGTCTTGTGCTTGAAAGTCTCTTGTTTTTGGCAGAAGTCAGTACTAGAGAGAATGCCAGTGTTTTCCTGTTTAATGTAGCCTCCTGCTGGTCAGAGACTCTGTTTTCCGACAGTGGATATTAAACTGCTCAAAGACTTCCTCTGTACACAGACTGATTTGAAAAGACAATGTGGAGACTGTAGAGAAACACAGGTTTTAATAACTTGGTGAATCCAAAGAATGTTCTGATTTGTTTTTAAACGTTAAAAGATCAGTGGTATTTTCAAGTACATAATGTTTCTGATGCTTTTAACTTCAGTACCCACATTTTTTTGTGAGGATATAATTTTCAGGAGGTATTCTTAACTAATTATAACGCTGGACTGGAATTAATTTGATATTCTGGGTATTTTTTAAGGTATCATTGAACATCTTTTTTAATCAGTGTTGGTTTTGAAAGTTATGTTCACTTTAGAAATATTGAGCTTTCTTAAAAGATTGGAGGAGAATTTGGGGCCAGTTTATTTAAAGAAAAAAACATGCTATTTGGATAGCAAGTTCAGTCTTACTCTGTAACTCTTGAAAAATGCACCTTGCTTGCCACGTGTCGGTCCTGCTCTGAGCAGGTTTGGGGCCACAGTTCATATTTTTGGTAGGGATCATAAAGCGGAGCAGAGATTCTCACTTTAATAACACAGTTGTGACGTTTATATGTTAAGGATGCATTTCAGCAGGCAGCTTTTGACTGTTTTGCTAGGTTTCTAGAAGGAGTCAGGGTTCACAGCTGGTATCAGTGAAGTAGCACAAAAATTGCTGGAGTTAGGCTTATTTTGCACCAGCTGAGTATATGACAGTCTCTTCCAAGACTTGTACAGGTTGCTTTTATAAATTATCTGGCTGCATAGTAGAACTTTATTAATTCACACTCAATTTACACCAAAACTGTCCCACTTCTTGGCTGTGGTTCAACAGCAGGGGCTGTTGTAGTGAGTTCTCATGCTGCGATGTATCTTTATTTTTTTAAATCATTTATTATCCTTATTGTACTATTGAGTACAAAGCAGAGCTGAGGCTGCTTCTTCCTGCTGAGCACTCCTGCTTCCTAATGACCTGGACAGGAGCTGAGAGCTCTACACCCAGGTCCCAGAGTCAAGCTCTCTAGCAACAACTTTCACCTTCTGCCTTTGCAAACTCAAGGGTGCTGAATTTCATCCGGAGTTTAAAAAAGAAAAAGTGTCTTTACGGAACCTCTGGAGTACAATGTGTGAATTAGGAAAGTTTCTTCCATCATTTTCTTGTTGACTGTTTTCCAAATACTGACTGAATCTGGAAATGAAGTGCTGGTTAGCTCTCGGCTAAAATGTGAATTCTCTTCCACTTTGGATGCCTGTTTTGGTTCAAGTCAGACTGGCAAATCTGTGCCACGGGGACTTCATTTCCTCCCTGACTGTACTGTACAATGTCTCACTGTAACCCACGTTGCAAGTCAGGGCTCAGTCCTTCCTGCTCGGTGCTGAATGAGCAAACGCCATCACTGCCACAGGGATGTTAGCATTTCAGAATCACTTGACATTTTAAATGCTTCCAAATGCAATGAAAGCCCCTTATCCCTAAGGTCCAAAGCTACTTTAGGGAAGAGGTGGGACAGAACCATTTTGAACTCTGCCTTAATAGAATCTATTAACTTCAGGGCTTTGGTTTCCCTGGCCGGGATTCACTGAGGTAAAATTTTCGGAAGTGCCTAGGACTCCTGATTTGTATCAACTGCTTTATGAGAGTAAGCGCTTGAGGCCCAGGTCTGCAAGAGCTTCCACGTGTCCCCTAGAAATGAGGGTGAGCCTTGGTGCCTCTGTGAGTGCAGGAGTGAGTGCCTGCATTCTTTGTTGAAAAATGTGAGTGCTTTGGAAAATTTTGCCCCAGACTGACTTCTGTGCAGCTGGTGCTGGGCAGGGGAAGCCGCCAGCACTGGAGGAGGGAGCTGTGTTGCGGAGAACTGTCCTGTTCATTTCACAAAGGGAACGACTGTACAATTCCACTGGCTTTTTCTGCTGAAATCTGTGATGGGAGGGTCTGGGTGCAAGACTCGATCCTCTGTGATGGATGCAGGGCCACCATCCCTCCCTGTGCACCCGAGGGTGCTGGGCTGAGAGGGGGAGACTCTGCAGGCACTTGGAGTGGGAAAGGAATTGTGAAGTTGTCGGTTGAATAATAAAGACGTCTTGAAGCTGTGTGCAGGCGTTTCTATGTCAGAGCTTGAGGCGGGCAAACGCGTGGGCAGGGCCGGCGGGGTCCCTGCTGGCCCGAGCTGTCAGGGGAAGCGCGGTTGCGCACGGCGGGGCTGTGTCCGCCAGAAGGAAGCGCGTTCACCGTTAGCCCCTTCTTTCCCCCCCATTGGACTCCGTAGCCCAGCCTCCCAGGCCCTCCGGCCCGACGTGGCGGGGGTGGGTCTCGCACTCTGATTGGCTCTTCGGGGAGGGGCGAGCCTCTGCGGCCGCTCCTGCTTTGCGATTGGCGGCAGGCGGGCGGAAGGAAGCGTTTCCCGGGAAACGGGCGGGCGGTAGGTGCGAGCAGGGCCTGGGCCCTCAGCAAGCGGGCAGTGACAGGACCGGGCTCCCTCTGGGGAGGAAGAGTGGCGGCTCGGCCGCTTGGGTCCCTTTCAGGAGGGGGAGGTGAGCGGGTCGGGTGCCCTGGCGACAGGGCTGGGGGCTGCGCTCTCTCCGGTGGCCGGGGCTGAGAAGGAGGCGGCGAGGGTCGCGCTCATCCCATGGAGCTGGCTCCGCCCGCGGCTCTGAAGGCCGGCGGTGGGAGTAGGGAGCCCTCAGAAGGCAGCGGGATGCCACACGGGCCCCTCTCGGTGGCCCTGGGGTACTTCCTGCCCAGTCCTGTGCGAGGGTCAGCAGCTGCTGCCCAGCGTGGCCTGAGGCCTTGGCTTGGCACCTGGGATCGCCACTCAAAGCCTGGCCTGCCCGCTGGACCGAGGCGGTATCTGCGTCTTACCTGGCTTCATTTTTTCGGGTCTTTGTAATCGTCTATCATAGAGGCTTCAGAAGAAAAGATAGAAAAGTCAACTGAAACCCCCTTGCAGAAATTAATTGTGAGTGTGAGCAATTATGAGCCTGTTCTCAGAGCAGATGTACAAAGTCCCGAAAGAGTTCGAGTTATTAGGGAAAAGAAGTAGCAGCAACTTTGGAAGGACATGATTTTGAAATTCTTCACATTTAAAAATTAAGAGGTTCTCTCCTGATTTGCTGCTTGAGGAGTGTATGGTAATTTAACAATTGCATTTGTATTAATGTTAGTTCACATGTTATTTCTTAGTACTTTGCCTGAAAAGAAGAAATAACGACTGACAGCGTCAGAATAGCAGATTGCCTCTCCTCCAGTCTGGTTATGCAGTTATGATGGAGACTTCTGATGAGGAAAACTTTGGTGTGGCTGTGTGAGTATGCCTCAGTCTCTGTCAGATTTTCAATGAAGTATTTCCTAGTTAAAATATTTTAATAGGAATATAACTACACAAATTAATGTACACCACACTGATGAGCAGCTTAGGAGAACAAAGGTACAGAACACAAAGCTCTGGGAAGGAATAACATAATTTCAGAGTTTAGGTAAAATCAAGCTACATATAACTGCAGTGAGCGTAGCACTAGATACCTTTTGCTGAGTGATCAAAATTAACATTATATGTATAATAAAAATAGGGGAAGTTATGTTAATTTTAAATTCAAAATTTATCCTTTTTCAAGACCATATGTTGTCATGGACTCTAGGAGGAGACTATTTCTCTGTGTTTGAGTGTGCTCTTAGACTTTTTACAGGTGGCTTCAACCAAATTGTTCACAGGTGAATGTTAGGATGCTGAATCATCCTTGGTCTGTCTGGCATACCCTTCTCTTAAATCTTGTGGCAGAATAGGGTGTGTGCCTGTGCCTCTGTCGCTCCAGTTTGTAGGTCTCGTTCATTGATGATGCTCTGTGGGCTGCCTCAGCAGCACAGCTTGTGCTGTCCTCGACTGGACACGATGAGGCGACAGAGGTTTGAAGCTCAAGACTGTAGGGGGCGTGTGTTTCTTCAGGTGTGCTGTATTGAGACATGGAAGTGATGTTATTTTGAAACATTCCATTATTTACCTTATGGTCTTAAATTAGGGTATAAATGAATAATTTTTCTGTTGCTGTTAGAATAAGCTATAAAACTAGTAGGAACACTTATTTGATGGAGAAAAACGAATGGAAATTATCCATAGCAAAGTCTCCTGTCCTTGTACATAAATGGCAAGTGATGAGCCCTATTGCCTAAAGTGGTAAATGTGATGCTTGGGGTATGCAGTGCTCAGAGTTTCAGCTCCTCTCTGCCTGGTGTCCTGTCCTTGGGGGAAAAAACCACACTTTTCCAGTCCCTTGGCTTGGCCTTGCTGTCTCCCAAGGCTTGACATATCACAAATATTACTAGAACATCACTTGGTGATCAAATGCCTTTTTAAATGAAATATCTTTTCATTTTTCTGGGTCAGAATGAGCCCTAAGGCTCGTTATAGTTAAATTGTTGGTTAAACAGTTGTTGGATTAATTTCACTGGGATATTATTCAATAGTAAATAATGATTTTTTTAAAACATAGTCTGAAAGATGAGCTCCGAATGCCAAGTCCAAGTGGATCCTATGCATTATCTAATATGTCCGAACAAGCTGCACCATAGTAGATTTAGTAGAGGGATCCAGAGACTGGAAATGCTGGTACTAAAGGTTTCTTCCGTGGATGACTTCAGATCTATAATGGTGTTTAATATTTGTTCACGACTGAATGACCTCAGGAGATATTTCATTTGTTTGTAGCATGCAGGGGTGTTTCTTGTGTAAGAAAAATATTTTAAGTTTCTTCAGTTATATAATACTTGTGTACACATTGAGTTTAAGCAGTTCCACAAGACCAAGTGTTTCAAAATATTCTCTCAGGTGTCTGGGGTTCTGTGACCACCACGTAGAGTTACGCATGGAAGAGAGCAGAAGGAAAGCTTGTGGGAGTATCTAGGATTTGTGCGTTGGAAAATGCTTAATATGCTGTTCTAATTCACCCTTTACATCCTTCTGTGCCAGGACTGGAATGACCTTAACAATAATGCCAGTAAAACAACGTTTATAAGAACCTACCTGGGGAAAATATAGTAGAGGCCTGTCGTGACTTAACCCCAGCAATAGTCAGGGCCACTCAGCTGCTCTCACTCCCCTCCCTGCCGTGGGATGGAGAATCAAGGAAGATGGCAAACTCCTGGCTTGAGATAAAGGCAGTTTAATAGGACAACAAAGGAAGGGAGAGTAAGGATGATAATAGAATATAAAAAAGAAGTGCTGCACAATTAATTGCTCACTCCCCAATGACCAGTACCCAGCCTGTCCTCAAGCAGTGATGCCAGGCCAGCTCCCCATTTGTACATTAGGCAGGGTGTTATGTGGCATCAAAGATCTCTTTGGCCAGCTTGGGTCAGCTGCCAGGCTTTGCTCCGTCCACCTTCTTGTACACCTGCTCACTTGCAGAGCATGGGAAACTGAAAAAGTCCTTGATTACTTTACATCAACTAAAACCGTCAGTGTATTACTAACATTCTTCTCATATTAAATCTAAACCACTGTGGCTGCTGCGAGGAAAATTAACTCTATCCCCACTAAAATCAGGACAAAGCCCAATGAGAATCCCCATGAAGCAGTCTTATCAGTGTTGGGGATTGTTTGTAGGTTGAAACTAGAAAACTACTCAATTATCTTGTAGTTACTGGGCTTATTTGTCCTTAGGCTTTTGTTAATGCTTTTTAATGTAAACTTTTATTTCTGCTGTAGTTGAAATGCGTGTTTATGCAGTACTATATTTGTTTTCTTTCAGCTCCTCCCCTTCTGACGCAGAATTTGATGCAGTTGTTGGGCATCTGGAGGATATTATAATGGGTAAACTCTGCAAGCAGTCACAGACAACAAGATGGGTGCTAAACATGTTGCAGACATACAGAGCTGAAGTAGTGCCTACCTGCTTCATGGAAGCTTTCCTTCCTTTGTTCCCATGCCCCTTAACCTGGTAGCATAGTAAAAATATACACAATATGCACACAATAGGCCTTTTGTGTGCTGTTTGCACAACAGTGTTCTCAGGAGTCTTAAAAATTGTTCCCTGTACCACTCCTTCATAAATAAACTATAAAGATGCTTGTAAATCTCACACAGAAATCCAAGCTTTCTGGAATTTTTATACGCTTTTGTAAAGGAGATGGAAGAGGTTGCAAGAGGCAGTCTTCCCTTCCCTTCCCTTCCCTTCCCCAGCTCTGCCTACACCTCTCCTCACATGTGTGTCAGGATGTGCTTAGAAGCTGCCATGGTTTGCAATTGGAAATAAATCTCAGAGTTTTGCTAATATTTTCTAATTCAAGAAAAAAATAGTTTGAGTCCTTGTTGAGAAGAGGTAATCAGTTTTGCTGACCTGAGAGCCTGAACAGAATAAATAACCTTATTAATAAAAGATAAAGCAGGAGGACTTTTTTTAAACTTAGAAGTAACTGTAGACCTTGCTAGGTGGACCTGTTCGTCCTGTTCCATGCTGAATGCACAGCTGCTGTCAGAATGCCAACTGCTGGGCTGCTGCCCTGCTGATTTGGCTCCCGTGGCACTGCCCGCAGCCAGCAGCCTCTGTCTTCTCACAGATGGCTCGAGTGGTGGCCCAGTGGCAGCTGGGGTGGTGGTGTGAGTGACCCTGCACGTGTGCAGCGCTCTGTGCTCCCAACTGGGAAGCAGAGGCCGAGTGAATGTGGGGTTTGTGTCACAAGATAATGACTAAACTTATAACTGTATGATGTGTTTTTGTTGTGGTCCAGATGATGATTTCCAGTTAATACAGAGGACTTTTATGGAGAAGCACTACCAGGAGTTTGATGACGCAGAAGAAAACAAGCTCATCTATACTGCTATTTTTAATGAATATGTAAGATACTTTTTTCTAATTTTTGTACATATTACTTTTTATTTTTATTAAGGCCAGTGTTAGGTCCTGTTTTCCCCCCTCTGCAAAATACTGGGTTGACGTGGAGCAGAGCCAATGTTCTGCCTGCTGCCATCATCTGTGAGCAAGATGTTTTCTGGAGCTCAAGGTTCCTTTCTCTTCGTCTCACCTGAAAATTTCTGTCCATGTTGTGTAACTGTCTTGAATAGAAATGTAGTGTATTTCTGTGGTAAATAATGTGTTTAACTTGTGCACAACAAAGTTTGCACTTCTCCAGTTGTGTTATTTCATGTATTGGACACTTCAATTACATTCTTTGTGCAAAGCAGAATTGGGGAACCGTAGCAGCCTGCTAGTCAATACCACTCCCTGAGTGAAAAATAATTTGATACTAGATGCAGACAGTCAGTGTGCGTTCAGCTGAGGAATCTGCAGTTTGCCCAGTGAGAATAATACAAAGTGTCAGTAAGGTATTAGTGTAAGGAAGATGCACTGTTTTGAGATCTGCTGCAGCAATTTGTTATGATGTTTCAGGGATTGTTTGTTTGGGTTTTTTTCAGATCTCTTTAGTAGAGAAATACATCGAGGAAAAGTTGCTTGATCGGATTCCTGGTTTCAATATGACTGCTTTCACAATGTCATTGCAGTAAGTCTCTGCTTTGCTTTTGTTTGAGGGGCAGCTTATGTGCCTCTCAATTAATTCTTTCTATCTAGATTAAAGCTTGGGTTTGACATTTCTCCCTTTGGAAACAGGTTCCCCTTTAATTAAAAAAAAGTATTCACGCAGGCAATGACTGACCACTTTTCTTGCCTTCAGCCTGTCCTGTTCTGAACTGTCATGCTGAAATATATTGGGTTTTAAGGGACAGGAAGAGAAATCAGAATGAGAAACCTGAAGGTTTTTCATAATCATTGTCACTTTGAAACAGACCCTTAAAAGTTTAGGGCTCATTTATCTCTTTCAGGCTGTGTTGGACACTTAAATAGCCTGTTAGTCTTTCAAGAGCCATGTGATGTAATACCTTTATTTCAGTTCATGTACAAAGTGTTCAGAGAAGAGTTTGGTTTCATCACTTAAGCTTAACCAGCTTCATAAAGAGATCACTTTTGAAAGATTGCTGTTTTTCCCATTGAATAAGAAAATCACTGGGAACTGAGTATCTTCAAAAATTTGAATTAATTTAAATTTTTAAAATAAAAATTGGGAAGTTACTCTGAATGCACATAGGAGACTGTTTAAGGTAAAGTTCCTTTTGATAAGAATTAAATAATTTTAAAAACCCCAACCAAACAAGCCAACTCTGACTATTAAGAAAGTCTTGTTGCAATATGCTGATATGGTAGCACAGAGTCTTCCAAAGTGTTTTCATCAGAAGTTCTCTATCAAGTGTTGTCAGTACAGTGCCTCGTTCTTAAGGGGGGTGTGTGAACATTCTGTGCCTCCCCTCAACCTCTCTCACCTTCCAAGGGACTGTGTGGCTGTTTCAGTGTTCAAGGTAAATAAATGGATAAAAGCTAATTGAATATTACTTCTATTGACTTACAGGTCAGTTTCTTTTTCTGATTTTCAAGGACTGATGCAATCCTTTTACATCTTGGATTTAGATAAATAATTATATATTAATATACTTCGATTGGAAATACTGCAAGGTAGTATTTGGCTAAAGTTTTGCTTTACGATAGACCTGCAATAGCAGTCTTGTTTAAATTTTCATATTGTTCTGCTTGTCCTGGTATTCTTTTTTACTTCATACCATTTTAAAATAAATTATTTGTTTCCAATATAATTTTCTAATTCCCCAACTTCTTCTCTTTGTAGACAGCACAAAGATGAAATGACAGATGATATATTTGATATGCTTCTCACATTTACTGACTTTCTGGCTTTCAAAGAAATGTTCTTGGATTACAGAGCTGTAAGTATGTCAGACTGTTTATTTTCATTGGCATAATGGCTGTTGGTTTTATGTAGCTCTGCCTGAGAGTACCAAAGGCAGTGTAACTACAGTAGAGAGCAGCATTTATTCAAAGGTTGTACTGGGGTCAAAAAGAAAATAATTCCACTGAGTGGCTATCTAAACTCTAAATGTGTATTTCATAATATCTAGAAAACGTGACTGAAGCTGGCATGTGGAGCAGTTCTTCAGGAACACATGCTTTCTGTATCTGTGAATGTTCATCTCCAGCTGAATATAAGGGAACAGTTTTTCACTGTGTGGGTGACAAAGCCCTGGCACAGGTTGCCCAGGGAGGTGGTGGAATCTCTGTTCTTGGAGATACTCAGAAGTCATCTGGATGTGGTCCTGACCAGACTTGCTTGAGCACTGGGTTTGAACCAGGTGACCTTCAGGGGTCCCTTCCCACTTTGACCATTCTAATTCAATGATACCTTTTTTATTTTTCTTTTTTCTCCCCAGCCAATCCAAAATCAGGTTTTTTAAGCTTATTCTATTTGTATTTCTTCTCATCTCCGTTCAACTGGAGAAACAAATGAAGAAGAGTGTTAAGGTTTTTGGATGAGTTTTTTCCTGGGGAAATGAAATACATGTAAATGCTCTCCAGTGTCTGTCCATTCACTTTTGAGGAGCAGAAGAGTTGAAGTTGTCAGAATTATGTCCTCTGCTGCCTCCCCTCTTTAAATTTTGTGAAAATAGGGACAGGTTGAGAAGAAAGAGACAGTCCATGTCTCAGCAGCAGAAATAGTTGCAGTTGGGGTTTGCATCTTTGGAGTCACCTGAGAAGGAAACCACCGAAGGTAGATTTCAGTAGTTCCTTGAGCACAGAGTGTGAACAAGAGATCAGTGCAGATGCCAGCAAGACTCTGAGCTGGACGTGCAGCTGGCAGAGTGACAGCAACCTTACTCCAGGGATTCCCACGCAATGTCTTGTTTACATTTGGGTTCACCTTCAGATGCGAGTGGGAGGAAATAAATGCTCTGCTAGGCATTTTCAGGTCTCACAGAAAGTTATATGCAATCATAGATGCTCAACTAATATGTAGTTTTATATTGATTTGATGTAACAAACAGAATATTAATTATCTGTTTCATTTTTTTAACTACTTATTCCGAAACAGCATTGAGTCAAGGATTTCTCTCTCTTCCGTTTTTCTAGGAGAAAGAAGGTCGAAGTCTGGATTTAAGTGGTGGGTTAGTGGTGACTTCATTAAACAAATCGTCAATATCCTCCTCCTAGAACACTTCATGCACTACTTTCCCTCTCCAGATGAGTGCTGTTGCTTTCATTTGGACATCAAACACTAAAGGTCTTGACAGTCAAGGTGCTTCTACATGATGAGATCTAATTCACCCTCCAGACTGTACCTTCTGAGACCTGATCCTAAAGACATCTGTTTGTGAGTTCTGGTTGGTATTCAGTGACCACAGAAGAAGAAATTTGCAACTCTACCAGAGTAACTGTTTTTAATACACAGTATTTGTACACCAGCCTAACTGTAGTTGAGAAGCCCAGCACACTGAGAGGACTGAATGAGACTGTGTGTCTGTTATTTGGGTTGGCATCATAACCAGCTCCCCAAACTGCAGAACTTTTCAGACTCAAAATGACAGTGTAAAGAGAGTATGTCCCTCCAGCTCAAAGATGCAAATACATAACCTCTAAGTTCCCACCCATCAATGTTTTGTTCTTTTGGGTTTTTTGTAAGTACTTTAGTATGATCTTAAGTGCTACAACTTTCTAACACAGGATCTGTAGATGTTCTAGTGTAAGAATGCCTTTCAGCTATTCAGATAATTTAGTGTGTAAATCTGCTCTTTGACTTTTTAAGTCTCATCCTTAATGTGCAAAGTTCTCTGATTCTCTTTTGTTCGGGCCACAGCTATTCTACAATGGGAAAAATAACCACGATAAACAGAAATCTGGTCTGTGTATGCAATTTCTTACTTTCTTTTCAGCACTGGTACACCTGTGTTGCTTCTAGCAATGTAAGCTTGCCTGTAGGTTGCGCACAGACGTGTTCACCACCATGTGGGTCACTGCTCTAGGTAGTATGCTGATTACAGCTGTAGTTTTTGCTGCTAAGCTCTTAGCACCGTTAGTGTGACAATGCTTTTTTCAGCATCCGTTCACAAACAGATGCATGGCTTCCTGGCAAGCTGTAGCTGTAAGCCTGCCACAAAACCCCAGGTACATCTCTGGTAGCAGCTGGCATTAAACTGCATTGGGAGCTGCAGGGGCCCTCTGTTCTTAGACTGTTCAGACATATTAATGTGTGCTTGATGACATGCTCAGGTGATGCGAGTTTATCTTTAAAAGCCTAAAAGTAGATAGAAACCCAGGGTGGTGAGCAGAGCGCTCTCCTGTGTCTCACAGCAAGGTGATGGGGCAGGGGAGATGCCCTTCTGCAGCAGTGAAGGTGTTGCTCAGTGGCTGTCACCAGAAGAGAACCTGACCTAAACAGAGCAAAATTATGGCCTGGCTATGAAAAATTTTTGTGGATAAGTAATGTCTTACTAGAACAAAAGAGTTGAAATCCTATTCCTGTTGACACCGGACAGTAATTTCATCAGTACTATGACTTTATTCAACAGAAATAGCTTTTGAATACTAGTGAAACTCCTAGCCATGCAGGTAAAAGGAAGCCACTCTTAACACTACAAAATACAATAATTAAGCAGGTTTGTGAACAGACCCATTGTGGCTTTTTAAAGGCTGGCTAGCAACGCTAAGAGTAGCGTCTTAGCATTTTGGCTCTGCTTATACCACGTTTATGAGTGCAGCAGTAGTTACTTTCCTTAAGCTTCTACTGTGTTGTGCTCATGGCTCTGCAGTTTTTTGCCTGGCATTGTTATAGTACATTGAAATCTCCCTCATAAGTGCACACACCCAGGTACACACAAACTTCCTTTAAAAAAAACAATCTATTCCGTCAGAATTTTTTTTCATCTCCATCCATAAATTTATGCTTGTCAGATGTGAATTATAAAAGCCAGAAGCTGAAGAAAAATTAAAAAGTGCAAGAAATGTCTTTGGGGTTTTGTTTGTTTGTTTGATTTTTTTTTTAAGGTTAGAAATCCTTCCGGGTGTGTTTTGATCAAAAGCAGTTTTGTAGGCTTTCTGTTCTGTTGAACACCACACAAGCTCATTTGGATTCTCCTTTCAGCAGTAGTAACCTGCTAAAGCAACATGAGTACCTCCCTAAAAATGTTAAATTGCAGTACAGTGGTTTGAAATGTGTGTTCCACAGCAGCAAAGTCAGTGAAGCTCCGTCAGCTGGGGTCGCCCCTCAGGATTCACAGGTTTTTACAGGTCCATCTACCACTTGTGCCATAAAAAGGAGCTTTTCTCATGAGTGCAGGTGTCAACGCTCAGACACGTGTGGGCAGTTCATTAGTGAGCAGAGGTGATGCTCTGAGATGTTTTTCCCAGAGGAAAAAAATAAGCAAACAGTGGGTTGTGTTTTTGATATGAACTGGATGCAGCTCCTCTGCCACGTGAATCCTGAGGTAACATCAGAGAAATTTAAAACTTAAAATCTAGTTGTCCTCCTGCTGTCAGTGTACAGACTAGAGCTCCTTGGTGATCTTCCCACCTATTCCTACAAGGTTGACTTTTTAATGTCAGGAACAGATGTTGTCAAATTTCAAAAGAACCCCGTTGACATAGTGTAATTATTAATTGCTGAGCTAAAATTAAAAATAGCCCTGCCCTTATTCTTCTCTGAAAAAAGTTTTCATTCTTTTTCCTGCTACAATTGTTTCAGTGAATTACTTTAACTAATGGCAGTATAAGTGAGTACCTCAGGCAGTTGTCTCCTGAAGGGAGTTCTGGTGTATTTTAAGTAAGGTCTCTTGTCATTTCAGGGGCTACAAGGCACAGTTGGGGATGAATTCTTATTTTGATGAGAAATTGTATCTCAGTGTTTCCTGCAATACCTTTCTGCCTCTGTGCCACTCTCTTCTGTCTGTGCTTTCTGTGGGCTGCTGTTCCCTGAATAACTTGTCCCTGACCCGATGCATTTTCCATCAGGCAGAGGGGCTTTTTATAAAGAGATTAAATTTCTTTATATAATGGACTATCTGTGTACAAGTCTGACTTTTAACATTTTTGTAACAATGCATGAAGAGGCTGATTTTCTTACAGTTATTGATTTATATATATAAATATATTCATAGTTGTGGAAACTTGACTCTTCCTTTAGCTCACTGAAAACCAGATAAAGGCAGATAGGTCTGCCAGGGGCTATTGCAGTTTGACCAACCCTTTTCAATTCACGCCTTCCTTCCATGCAGTTAAATTTCCTGAGCCTGCCCCTATAGCACACAAACTGTTAAAACGTTCCTCATGCAGAGCGTGCAATAGACTTTTCCGTGTGCACTGTGTACCAGCTTTCCCGTGTAAAATAACCATAAGTAAATTGAACCAGTTTCACCTATTTTTATTAGCTTGTACAAGGAGGGTGTGAAGGGGAAGATCCCTGTGTTGGGCAGGGCATTGCCTCCGGGTCTGACCAACGCCAACCTGCGTCCCCAAGAAACCAAAGCTGAGCTTGTTGTCTGCAGCGTGAGGGAGCAGCACAGTTCTGCATTCTCCTGTGTTGCCAGAGCATTTATAGATTTAGTTTTCTATTTTTTAAAAATTAGTTTTAATTTTTGAAGATCATGTGTCACTAACAGGCAAACCTGATGTGCTGGTTAATAGGAGGTTTGATAATTTGGTGCTGAGCCTAGAGGAGGGAACACGACAGTGCCTTGGCATGTCTTTTGTGCTTTTGTGGTCTTGGATGCACACTCCATGTCTGTGCGAGTGCATCTGTGTAAACCAAACCAAGGTGGATCCTGAGCTCTCGCTCCTTCTTCAGGGCTGGGCTGTAATGCCCATGGGCAGTGGAAAGGGGCAGTTCCTCTGCCAGTGCCACCTCTGCTGTGCATCCATGCCAGGCTGAAAGTGCCCCCTGCTTGCAAGACAAACATTTTCTTGACACTCAAGTGCTGTATTTAGGAAGATTTTTATTTAAAGCATAACGTTTGTGATTCAAATTGTTAGAAATCAATACAAGAACAGTTTAGGCTGCTTCCTTTGCTTAGCCTTTATCCTCCCACTCTGCCACCATTTATGTATCATGTTAATAGTAATTATTTTCACCGTAGCTGTGAATGACCAAAGGAGCCTGGGCTTGGTTTAGTGAATTTTAGTATCAGAGTGTGCCAAATTGGCTGAGCCCCCTCAGTGGAGCTGCTCCAGTGAGGATCTAGATGAACTTCCTGAGCAGGAGCTTCAGCCTCCAGCAGGTCCGTGCCCTTGTGGCAAGGCTGTTGGTGATGGTGCCGGTGGGTTTGCGCTTTGGGCACATCAGCTGGAAGCATCATCAGAGACCACAGAGCAGCCTCCATGCAAGCCAGTACTGACCACCACTGCCAGCACAGGCTGGTCCAAGAACAAGACCCGGTGGCTCACGAGGCTCCAAGCTACCAGGCCCAGTGTGAGCTGACCCAGGGTGGCCCATGGCTGGGCTTTGCTGTCTGCTCCTTATGCACGGTCAGTCACTTGGCTGGTGGCCGCATTGCTGCCGAGGCCTTTCCAGGCACGGAAGCTGAAGAAGGTGCTCACCCCGTAGGCGATCATCACGACGCAGGCGAAGAACTGGAAGAGGAGCACACCCCACACGTGAGCGTGGTGGCTGCCCCAGCCCTGCAGCCCTCGCCTGCCCACCACTACTTACGGATGCCGCAGCTCTCCGGTTGTAATCCCACTGCCGCCAGGATGTGGGCTGGACAGCAGCCGCGCACGTTACGAAGGCGCTGATGTACAGAACAGTCGCCACAGCATTGAAGATCATCAGCTGGGGAAGGCAAAGAGGAGGTCATGAAGCCTGGGCTCACTCAGGCCGTGCTGGTGCGAGTGATGAGCAAAAGGCTCAGTTTTGTGTTCCTCCCTCTTCCCCAGGAGAAGCAGAGGAAACGTGTCCAGCCCCTGATGCTGGGAACAAACCTCAGGTTAGCATCACATTAAATGCACCCCAGGTTTCACTGAGAGGTTTCTGGCTGACAACTGCAGCAGTGATGCGGTGGCTGTAACTTTTTGGATTGACACAGGGCTCTGTGTTTTGAAAATGTTCTACACAATTGAAGGGCAGCATGAAACAATGTCCTTGTGCAAAGTGCAGAGGGCTTTGCTCCATCAGCACAGGAAAGCCAGAAGCCCTGGTCCTCTCAGAGCATCTCCCCAGGATATTTCCTATTTGGGATTTCTCTTCAGTCCATCTTGGCTACGTACCACGAGGGGCCAGGGGATCACGTAGAACTTCAGCTGAAGCTGGAAGAGGTAAGTCACGAAGAAAAGGATCGTTAATATCCAGAAGAAGATGGACACGAACATCACCCAGCTGTAAGCTGCATGGAGGTAATACGTTGTGTCGGCGATGAGCGCCCACACCAGTAAGCCAAGCACCTGCAGGGTGAAACGGGGAAAGCATTCAGGTGGTCATTCCTGCAGGTGAGACAACAAAGCATTGCCCACGAGGCTGGGCTCACCAGCACCAAGGTAGTTGGGTCACCCTAGCTCCAACAAAGCAGGGACACGGGCGAGCCAGAGAGCAGGGCTGGGCTGGGGGACAGCTCAGGCCAGGGAGCCCACCTGGGATGGGTTCATCCCTAGAACTGCTGCCCCAGGAGCCAGTACAGAGATGTCCTGCAAGGCAGAACAGGCGAAGGACAGGTGATACCTTGGCATCCTCGCCACCAAAGGTCCCTTTTCACACAGCAAACCTCATGCCCAGGGCAAGTTTGTGCAGCTGCTGGTGCTGACTTAGCATTAGGGCCATCTCAGGGGCTGGATGACAGCTGGGGGTGGGGGCTCTTGAGGCCCCTGCTCAGTCTTGACCTCCCCCAGGTGCAGCATCGTTTATTGAAAAAAGAAGAAAGAAAGAAAAAACAAGCTTCTCAGCTTTTCTCTTCTGTTGGGTTGTTATACCTCCTGTACGTACAGCTTCTTGGGCTCACTTTCACTGTTAAGCAGGTTTAACCAGAGAGCAACTGCAGCAGCACGTGCAGAGAAAAACAGATATGTTTCTGGGTCTGCTCAGGGAGAAATAAGCAGAGCCAGGGCAGAGCTGTTTTCTCCCCTCCCTGCAGCCTGTGGCAGAGCCCATGGGGCAGAGGCAGGAAACAGGTCTGTGCCCTTGGCTCCCTGGCAGGCAGGGATGGAAGAGCTGAGCCCAGAGTGGTGATTCACTTATTCTTCTGTTTTCCTTTCCCTTCCCTAAGCTGTGTCCACCCCTGAGCTTTGTGGTCTGGATGATGCAGTTGCAGAGCAGCCACCTTCCCCAGCATCCCCTTCCCGAGGAACTCCCTGGAGAAGCCACAGCAGCAAGTTTGCAGGTGGGTTTTTATTTTGAAGGCTTCTGACCCATGATGGAGCAAGTAGAGGATAAGACACCCGCATATAGTGATGGGGCCTGGAAAAGAAAGGCAGTTGCAAAGCAAATGGTGCTTTCTTTGATTTGTCCTGTTTGTTCTGCAGCCTCAACCACAGACCATGCACCAAGGCACAGAGCTAGCAGGTGTTGGTGGGCTCCGCTTCACCCACCTCCAGCTGGACCAGAGCAAAGCAAGGAGTCCCGAACATGCTTCCCAGGAGCAAAGAGGCTTCAGCCCTGCACCCTCAGCATTTCTGAGCACAACTGAATATCCCAGGGTAATCCCCCGTGGCAAGGCTGGAGTGAGAATGTGCCCCACATGCAGCTGTGGCAGATTCTGGTTACCAGCTGGGGTTGTGATGTCTTTGGGCAGAGCCAGGTGAAGGTGCCAGCACCACCCAGCCCCTGTGCCAGCCACCTCTGCTTTCACAGGGGACCCACAAGTCATCTCCCACCAGTGGGGAGGAGAAGGGCTCTTTAGAAAGCTGCTCTGCCCCTGTGTAAGCCCACATAGCTTATTGTCATGGGAGAAACACAACAGCCTTTGTCCTGCCCAAGTCCAACGCCCTGGTGCTTGGCTGCCCCAACAATGCCTCCTTGTCTGTCACATCCATTTCTAGCACTCGTGATTATAAAATATGCGTTAGGGAGAAACATGTATAGGGAAAAGCCTGGTGAGCTCCAGGAGTGGGAGGCAGCGTGTGCGAGCTGCCCTGCTCCAGCTGGAGGGAGAAAAGCAGGAGCCCTTAGGAGAGAGGTTCAGGGGGGCAACAGGTGTCAGTGAATGGGAGCTGGGTGAGTGTTTATAATGGGACAGCCCCAGCAATGGGCTGGAGAGGGTGGAGCAGGTGCAGAGTTGAAAGGTCCCTTCTGCTGACCCGTCTCACTTTCCTAATGCTCCTGCAAGACACCCCCTGGCAGCATCCTTTCCCAACCCTTCCCTGAGTGTTCCCATGTCACAACCAGGCTGGCCGTGCCCAGGGTCAAAATCTGAAGCAGGGAGCCAGCTCTATGACAGCTGTTTTGCAGCCACTGCTCAGGGCACATCCTGCTGCCACCTCTCCACAACACTGCCCCTGGGAGAGGGCACAAGCAAACAGGCTCTCCACTGCAGCAGGGCAACATCGTGGGCAAACACTGAGGAGATCACACATGGCCCTGTATGCAGATGAACTGCCACCCCTGCGTGCACACGTTGCACTCGAGGTCCCCGGTACCAGCAGAAAGCAGCAGCAGTTTATTCTGAAGCAATGAATCGCTTGATTGGAAAAGACATTTGAGATCATAGAGTCCATCTGTACCTGTCCAACACTAAACTACATCCCTGACCATTTCATCTACCTGTCTTTTAAAAACCTTCAGGGATGGTGACTCCACCACCTCCCTGGGCAGCTTCTGCCAGCATCTGATAACCTTTCAGTGAAGAAATTTTTCCTGATGTCTAATCTGAACCTGCCCTGGCACAACTTGAGACCATTTCCTCTCATCCTATCGCCTGTCACTTGGGAGAAGAGACCAGAATCCTTGCTACCAACCTCCTTTCAGACAGTTGTAGACAATGATAAGTGCTACAGTGAGAGGTGATGCCGCTGCTTGTTTTGATGGTGCAAAGACTCTTGGGCTTGTCTGAAAGCGGCTGCCAAAGCTTGACTGCCAGAGAGGACAACCTGGAGGGCTGGGAGTCCCATGCACCCCAGGACAAGTCCCAGCACGCCTCAGTTGGGATCACCATGCTTCATACACCCCTCTGGACCCACTGGTGCTGTCCATGCAAATCAGTCCTGGAGGTGCCAGGCACCCAGCTGAATTGCAACTAGCAAAAGGGGTGAGGACAAGCAGCTAAATTCTGGCTTTAGAGGGGGAAGGAGGAGTATGGGTATGGGAGCTGTGGGATCTCAGGGTTAGAGATGATCATGGAGTCATAGGGTTGGAAGGGACCTTAAAGATCACCCAGTTCCATCCCCCCTGCCATGGTCAGGGACACCTCCCAGAAGACCAGGCTGCTCAAGGCCCCATCCAACCTGGCCTTGAACACTTCCAGGGATGGGGCAGCCACAGCTTCCCTGGGCAACCTGCGCCAGGGCCTCACCACCCTCATCGTGAAGAATTTCTTCCTAATGTCTAATCTAAATCTTCCCCCTTCCAGTTTAAAGCCATTCCCTCTCGTCCTGTCACCCTTGTAGAAAGCCCCTTCCCTGCTTTCCTGTAGCCCCTTCAGGTACTGGGAGGTTGCTGTGAGGTCTCCCCGGAGCCTTTTTTTCTCCAGACTGAACAAGCCCAACTCTCTCAACTTGTCCTCCAGCCCTCGGATCACCTCGGTGGCCTCCTCTGGACCTGCTCCAACAGTTCCATATCCTTCTTATGTTGGGGATTCCAGAGCTGGACACAGGGCTCCAGGTGGGGTCTCACAAGAGCGGAGCAGAGGGGCAGGATCCCCTCCCTCGCCCTGCTGCCCACGCTTCTCCGATGCCGCCCGGGACACGGCTGGTTTCTGGGTTGCGGGTACACGTTGCCGGCTCGTGTCGAGGTGAATTAGGGTGAGGGAGCGAGGATGAGGTCAGGCACCGGGAATCTCGCCGGTTCCCAGCCAGGGCGATGAAGACAAGCCCTCAGCGCGTACCCTCGGGTGGTCCACACCCGCCCCCTCCCGGTGCCCCCTCCCCGGTTGGTACTCACGGCCTGGACCACCATCAGCCCCCCGAGCGGCGAGCACAGGAAGGCGCCGTCCAGGGCGGCGGCGGCGGAGCCCGGGGAGCCGCTGCGGGCACCGGGCAGCCCCGCCATCCCCGGGCACCGGCACCGGCCCCGCCCCGCCCGGCCCCTCCCACCCCCCGCGTCCCCCTGGGTCTCCCGCCCGGAGCCCGGAGCCAGCCCCACCAGGGGCAGGAACCCCCCGGCTCAGGTTGTGCCAGGGCAGATTCAGGTTGGGCATCAGGAAACATTTCTTCACTGAAAGGGTTCCCAGGTACCGGCACAGCTGCCCCGGGAGGCGATGGAGTCACCGTACCTGCAGGGGTTGAAAGGACAGATGGATGAGTTTCTCAGGGATCTGGTTTAGTGGTAAACATGTACAGTTGGACTTGATCATCTCAAAGGTCTTTTCCAACCAGATGATTCTATGGTCTGTGGTTTGATTATTTTTTTTATAAAATTTGCTTTTGAATTTCCCTTGCAGTCTGTGAGCAAGGTGGAAGCTGTCATTATTGAGTCACCTATTGGGCACCAGGTGGCTTAAGATGAAATCTTCAAACAAAGCAAATTTGAGATCATAGAATCACTCAGTTGGAAAAGACCTTTGAGATCATCGAGTCCAACTGCACCTGTCCACTACTAAACCAGATCCCTGAGCACCTCATCCTCCCGTCTCTTCAACACCTCCAAGGATGATGACTTCACCACCTCCCAGGGCAGCCATTCCAGTGCCTGACCACCCTTTCAGTGAAGAAATTTTTCCTAGTGTCTAAACTGAACCTCCCGTGGGACATCTACCACCTCCCTGGTCAACCTGCTGCAGTGTCTCACCACGCTCAACTTTGGGAGGTTCCTGTCAGCCCATTTCTCCAGGTCCCTCTGGACAGCAGCACAACCTTTTGGAGTACCAGGCACTCCTCCCAGTTTGGTGCCATCTGCCAGCCTGCTGAGGGGCCACCCTGCCCCATCAGCTGGTCATTAATGAAGGTGTTAAACAGGACTGTACCCAGTATTGACTCCTGGGGTACAAGTGCACCACTGGTTAGTGGCCTCCGACCAGACATCGTGCCCAGATCTCAGCAGCTTGTCCAGAAGGGTCTTGTGGAATCAAAGATGACACCGAAGTCCAGATGGACAGTATCAGCTCCTCTCCCCTCATGATAAACTTCCATTGGGGAAGTTTATCAAGCTGGTCTCCTTCTCTGGGAGCAGCTGTGCTGGCTGCTCCCAATCATCTTCAGCTGCTTGGAGATGGTTCCCAGGGATTACACCACTTTTCCAGGAGTGGAGGCGAGGCTCTACGCTCACTCTTTGGAAGTTGGAGGAGTGACACCCACATTTCCCGGGCACCTCTCATGACCACCGCGAAGGACTCGGCGATGTCGCTGGGTGAAATTCCAAGTGGAAAAACAAGTGGAACGCAGCGAGTCAGGATGGCCGAGCGGTCTAAGGCGCTGCGTTCAGGTCGCAGTCTCCCCTGGAGGCGTGGGTTCGAATCCCACTTCTGACACTTCCCTTTTTAGCCATGTGGCGACGGCGTTTTTGCTCGGAGTGGGCGGGGCGCCGATTGAATTACCCACCCCCCCCAAAATATTACCGTTGACACCAATCACCGGGTTCACTTTAATGAAGGGGTAAAAAAAACTGGGCCGTACAACAAAACGAACGGTTCTTGTCAGAAGTGGGATTCGAACCCACGCCTCCAGGGGAGACTGCGACCTGAACGCAGCGCCTTAGACCGCTCGGCCATCCTGACAACGTTGCATTACGTTTTCCCGCCCCACCTCAGAAGGTTTCTATTCCACTCACATTGTGGCTCTTCCCGTCGGCTCTGGGGTCGTAGGGTGGGAATAAGGGGCCGGGGCCTTCCTGCGCACCAGTGCTGCTCGGAGGTGTTTGTACCTTGGGAGTTTGTGACAAATCCTCTGTGAGCATAAAGGTCCCCGAAGGCACAAACCTGCTGTCACCACACAGGTCATGGAATAAATCATAGAACGGTTTGGGTCAGAAGGGACCTCAAAGCCCACCCAGTTCCATCCCCCTGCCATGGGCAGCGACACCTCCCACCAGTCCAGGTTGATCAAAGCCCCAGCCAACCTGGCCTTGAACACCTCCAGGGAGAGGGCAATCACAGCTTCCCTGGGCAACCTGTGCCAGGGCCTCACAACCCTCAGCCCGAGATTTTCTTCATAATGTCTGATATCAATCTTCTCCCTTACAGTTTAAAGGTGTTCCCCCTCATCCCACCACTACAAGCCCTTGTGAAAAGTCCCTCCCCCGCTTTCCTGTAGCCCCTTCAGGCTCTGGAAGGCCGCTACAGGTCTCCCCAGAGCCTTCTTTTCTCTGGTCTGAGAAGAGTTGTGCAGTTCCAGAGAACACTGTCAGGTCTCACTGCCCCTGCTCCCACGAAGGAGTCACCGTGGCCAAGCCCAGGGCAGCAGCACAGCCAGGGGAACTGGGAGGGCAAGCTCCCTTGCAGGATGCAATGAAAGACAGCTGTGACCAGCCATCGGAAGTCAGTGCTTGGATTTCTCTACAGGAACGCACAAATCCTCACAGCACCTCTCAGCAGCTCCTGCTGCTTCTCTGGATTGTATTTAATATTGGTTTTACATATTCTGGAGAAGTGAGGACTGTTAGGGGACTGAAAGAGGTGACTGGACACCAGGCTAGGCCACAGCAGGAGGTTGTGCATGGTCTTGGTTACACGTCCCACCTGGAGCTGCTGCCCCTGAAAGCCCCTCAGCTGCTGCTGAGCCCCGGAGGGTGGCTGGGGCTCGGCTCTGGCCACCAGACAGGCACCCAAACAGGGCTTGGTTCACCCCTTCCCCAGGAATGGCTTTTGTGTGAAATACTGTAGCTGGCAATTTGGAGACAGCTCTGTACTGAGCCTGCCTGCAGTTTCCTACCCTGCCTGCCCATGGTCACAGCTCCAAGGAGCTGTGCTTCCATGTGAGCTGTTGCTATGAAAGCAAGACAACCTTCTTTCAGGAAGTTGTAGATAAGGGTGAGGGGAGACCTTATCACTGTCTACAGCTGTCTGAAAGGAGGTTGTGGCGAGGTGGGTGTTGGTCTCTTCTCCCAGGTAACAAATGATAGAACAAGAAGAAATTGACTGAAGTTGCACCAGGGGAGGTTTAAATTGGATATTAGAAAAACTTCCTTCACTGAAAGGGTTGTCAAGCACTGGCAGAGGCTGCCCAGGGAAGTGGTTGAGTCACCATCTGTGGGGGTGTTTAAAAGACGGGAAGATGAGGTGCTCAGGGAAAAGGTTGAGTAGTGGGCAGATACGGCTGGACTTGATGATCTCAAAAGCCTTTTCCAAACAAATGATTCTATAATTCTACGATTCAAGCCAGGAGAGTAGCCAGATAACAGAGAAATTAACCATGGGGCAAACAGGGGAAAAGCCACATCCAGAGTAACATAAACAGCCAGCAGAAAAAGCTATTTTTTGCACTTTTCGGTCAGTCCATTGTCCTGTGGTGAAAGTCCCGCGGCCTCAGAGTGGAGATGCTTATCTGTGTCCACGTGCTGTGTCCCAACACCAGGAAATGACACAGCAGCGCTGAAATCATCTCCTCCACGGGGCCCCTGGAGGCCTGGGATACCTCCATGGGTTGCACTTGTCCTGGAAGTTTCTTCTCCTGCCATGTGGGCTCATCCCAGCCTCTGGAGGTGTCTAGCACCCACCAAGAGGTCGGTGTTTGGAGCCTTGGTCTGTCCATCCTGGCTCAAGTTACCAGCACCCAGCTTGGGGCTCTGCTTGCAGAGACACTTTGGTAGGGCAGAGGGCTTTGCCAATTAACTCTGGGGCAGAAGCAGAAATTTTTGGCATGGATGCCTCCGCCGAGGAAGTAATAACCACCACACGATGGCATTGTCTCCTGCAGCAATTGGCAGAGGCGCTTCCAGCTCAGGAAACTCCTCAGGAGCCTTCCCAGGGCAGAGAGCGGTGTGAGGTCCTTGGGGAGAGCAGGACCCTTTCAAAGAGCAGGAAAGGGTGCCTGTCCCTTCCTCGTGGCCTCTGTCACCTTCCGGGGGCCCTGGCTATGGGTCAGGAGCTGGGAGCACCTTAGGTGGGTTTTTTCTTTATCAGCTATCCGGTGAGTGCCCAGGGGAAGCAGCCCATCCTTTGCTGCTGGGAGTCTTTCCTCCTGGCGGATGCCTGTTGGTAGTGACCCAGGGCTCGCAGGGGCCAGCAGCACCACTGCTCTGCACCCCTCCTTGTGCTGCTCCATCCCCGCCATCACAGCTTTAGGGGTCCTTGTGGGGGTTTTGCTGCCTGCAGTCACGCTGTTCCCTAAATATCGCTCCAGTGGCCTGGAGCAGGTGAACCTGTGGTGCTCCGGAGGTGTGGACTGGGCTGGATGCAGAGGATGCCCCCAGGGAGGTCTCTGGGCTGCAGTTTGACTCAACGAGAAGGAGCATGGGCACATTAGCTCTTGCAGCAGTTTGTTTTGTTTTGTTTTGGCACACAGGTGTGAGCAATCCCGCTCAAACCAGCTGCCCTGAGTCAAACCAGCTCTGTCCTGGAGGGGAATTTGTTCCCCAAATATTTTGAATCCTAGATGTGCTTCATCTCTACTTTCTTCTGTTCTTCCCTGTTTCTTCCTCAGGTTAATGTGAGGATTCATGGCCAAGGGCAAGAATCTCCCTTATCCTAACCTGCAGCAACCTTTTTTCAACTATCCCCAGCAAACACCAAAATGCTAATGGCCAGCATCTGTGGCCAGTTGGTCTTTAGGAGAGAGAACAACTGCACTGAGGCTAAAAGCACATCCCACAGTCACCACAGCCCACTGGGAGCTCAAGAAGCTCTTGCATCAGGTGGTGGGGCAGGTGTGATGGTCCCAGAAAGAAAACTTAGGGAAGGTAAAGGTGCTTCCCTGGGACCAAACTGGTGAGGAAGTCACTAGTGAGGTGGTAGCTGAGACCTGATGGGAGTGTGGAGGCTCTGAGGAGAAGGGAACACAATGTGCGGAAATCTGGGGTGGGAGAGAGGAAAGGGATCTGGTGACTCCCTGATCTTTTGGTTTAGCCAGCAAGGCTTGAAAAGGGTTAAGAGCCTGGGCAGAGAAAAGTGTGTCTGGGTTTGTTTCCCTGCCCAGTCTGTGTGTTTATTGTGTTAGTTCATGTAAAGGCTTGTTGGGTGTTGGAAGCCCTGTGGGCTCCTGGGGCTGTTCGCTGGTGCAAAAAGCTTTCAAACACAAAGGGCTGCTTGAAGCAGCAGGTTGACAGCTCCAGTCTTGAGGGCTGTGACGTCCTGTTTCCGTAAGATACTGGCAAGGATCTGAAAGTATGTGGAACAGGAGGGCTCAGCTCAGAACAGGGATGCCAATGGTCTCAGTATAGCCAGGTCTTGCAGGTGATAGTACCACAAATGGCAGCTCTTCTTGCCCTTCGAGGCTGGCCTGCAAGTGCCACCACCTCTCATGGAGACACCACTGGGGGTCAGCGCCAGCAGAACCGCTGCTTAGAGATTTTCTGGATCTCCCCTGCACCCACCAGCACAGCTTAATGACAAGCTCATGTCAAACTGGTGCTGTGGCCACTGTTGGAAGACGTGTGATTTTTTTACCCTGAGGAGATGGGAAGAGGTGAGCCTTTCCCAGAAGGCAATAAAGAGCTGCTTCTGGTAAGCTCTTTTCTTGGAGACTGGCAGTGTTCATGTGCAAACATGTTGGATGGAGAAGTGGGAAGTGGGAATTCGGAGAGGTGGTGATTGCGCTCGTCCACGCATGCTGTTGGATGGGCCCAAAGGGCTGTGGCTGCGGCTGGTGGGAGCTCCCTGTGCCCCTGAGCTAAGGGCTGAGGGCAGGATCCGGCCGTTCCTACCAGGAGAAGGAGCACCCAGGACTGGGAGGTTGCCCAGCATGCGCACTTGTTCCTCCTCCTGCCATGGGAAGGAGGGGTGGAGGGAATAACACATGCTCAATCCTCTTCCTCAGCCAGGGCAGCAGGTACTAGCTTGGCTCTGGGCTCTGGCAGAGGTGAAACAGCAGAGTCACGGCACTTTTCCTGTTCCCCACCTTCTGCCTGTTCCCACAGCAGTCCTGGAGGGACCCTCTTCCAGGCTGTGAAAGAGGGAAGAGCCCCAGGTACCACCCCAGACTGAAGCACAGCACAGCCGCTCCTATGCCAAGGGAAAGCCTGGCACCAGCTCCTGTGGCAGCTCTGGTCTCCTGTGGCGCATGGAGGTTCCTGTCATGCCCATCCTGGCCAGATCTGCTGCCACTCTACCCTCTCTCCCCTGCAGTGCAATTATGAGAGATGGCCCTCTTGGGGATCATCTGGCTCTCCACCATGCCAGCTACTGGAAATGTTGCCTTTGAGGCCTGCAGCTGTGCAGGACTGCAACATCAGGGAACCTCCCCAGCTCTGCAGGGATTCAGCAGGACCCAGGGGCTCGATGTGCTCAGACAAACACCTTCTGGCAGAATCCCAGCACACTCCTTCACCTTATCTGCAAAGCTGCCCTGATTTCATCTGTACCATCCAGACACATGTTCTCAAGAGCCTTCCCCTGTCCTAGAGAAGAGCTTGCACCCCTGGCTGTGTTGCTCTGTGGGGAACGAGTGACTCTTCTCTGTTTAGGAAAAGTTTGACTGAGTTTCAGACTCAACGGCTCCGTGTTTGTTTCTTCACACACAATATTTTCAACCAACTTGGATCTTGTTTGTTGCAGTAGCCATTGCATTCCTTGGCAGTCTCCACAGGACAGTTGCCCAAAGACTTGTCCTCAGTTCTGGTTGCTCTGGCTGCTGAGGAGAGGCACCAATTCCCACTGCAGGTATACACCTTTCTGTCTAGTGTCCTACTGAATCAGCCACCAGTTTGCAGTTCAGATGTGATGCTCCTGGGGAAAAGAGCCATATCCTGCAGTCTGGCTGACTTGGGCTGCCTCACTGGGGAAAAATACAGAGCATCAGCGCTTTGCACTGTGTGCTGGAGCCCAAATTTGTACTTATTCACAAGGAAGGAGGAAGACATTGTGTTCAGAGAAGTGAAAGTCTGCGTGATGTTCTTTCCTACTTTTGAAAAGGTTTCCTAAGTAAAAGAGTTTCTTAAAAACTTAAGCCGCACACTGGTCGATGCCTCCCAAATAGGAGTTGTTTTGTCCCCTGTGGCGGTGCTGGCTGCAGATAGCCCAGACATCTGCTCCTCATTTCCTGGTTTTTTATTTAATTTGAGAAAACTCAAAGCTGTGCAGTGCCAAGTAGATTTTCTGAATCCCCTGCCATTTCATTCTCTCCCTTATTACACTAACAGCTCAAGAGCTGTACTTTAAGCATAGGCTGAGGGCATCTACAAAATGAGAAGCCACCTTTGGCTCTAAGGGACTGTCTCCTTAGTCTGGTTGCCTTGACTGGGAGTGGGGTATTGGGTCAGTTCTGGATCACTTTGGGCCATACCACCCATTGCCATGTCATTGGAAAAGCCATTGAGGTTTCTCTTGATTGAAGACTGGGAATCTGGTCCTACGTGTCAGGGGCCAGCTACACATGCTGGGCTCATCTGCACCATAGGTGTCCTCCATCCTGGCATAGAGACCCTGCTGAATGTGTGCTCCTGGGGAGAAACTGGAGGAGCCCAGTTCTGGAGAGCGTGGAAGCTCTGCCATAGTGGTGGTGGTTTTGCTGCCTTGAGTCTCACACTCTTGGGCTGTAGTAAAGGGGAATTTTATCAGAGTGGTGGCTGAGCTGCCAACCCTACCAAGGAAAAGGTGGGTGAAGTGCAAGGATGGGCTGCCACGAGTCAGCTCAGAGCTGGGAACATTAGCAGGGGAAAGAGAATCTCATGTGTCTGGAGTTGGAGTCCTGGGCCAAACGGTCTCCTTTGCAGCACCAAGACTGTTTGGGTCTTCCCAAAACCTAAGTGTTCCTGCTGCCTCTTTCCAGCAAACCTCCAGGGGACAGATCATGTGCAACGGAGTCCACAGCAAGGGATGCTGTTAATACCTGCTATCAGGGGTGCCGGGCTTCCCTGCTCCAGGAAGACCACCTCCTGGGGCCTTGGGAGCTCCTGAACAGTCCATGCAGTGGAAATCATCAGTACTCACATCTGATCAGCTCTGGAATCTCTTTCTTCCAGTTAATACTATGTCTCATTGACCTTTCCTTTTTCTCCAATCACCACCTGATTTCCAGGAATATAAACCTACTGTAACAAACAGCACATAGTCCTTCTTGCACAAGGAACCAAGAATAGCCACAGGACCCCTGGAGCATAAATTTCCAACATGGGAAAACCCTGTAGGAGGTGAGCCACGTTCTGGGACCATTTCCTGTTTGTTTAGGACACAGCCCTTGTTCTCTTTGCATATTGTTTTGCGTATCACCTTTGCAGGATCAAGTTGCTTTTTGCCTTCAAGAGCAGCTCTGTGATTAGTGACACATTTCTTCTACCTGTGAGGACCTTGACTCTGTGCACAGCTCGAGCACCTGCCCTGTGAAGAGCCCTGGCAAAGCTGCAGTGAGTGGGAAATGCTGGAGCTGCTCTCATATCTCTCACAAGGAAGACGGGATGTGGCCCTTTGTTCCATGGTATCTGTGATGTGGAGCAATAAGCCAAGCTTCTGATTGCCAGCAAGCAACCAAAGGTTAGGGGTAAGGCATCAGATCAGGCTTCTGAGTATGCCTGGTGCTGTCACCAACATCCAGACTTTGTTCTCCCTTTCTCTGTGGCAAAGCCAGCATTTGAGTAGCAAGACATCCATCCTGATCTGAAACTTTCCTTAGAGCAGAGCAGGAAGTGAAATCAGACAGCCCAGACTCCAGCCTTGATGCCAAACTGTCTGGCAGGAGCCACAGAGCCCTTTTGTGGGTGCTGAGGACCAAACCTGGATCTATATTAGATGGCCCAAAGGTGACAGTCCCAGCCTTTTGCATGGTCCCTCTGCCCACACTCAATAGCAGGTGCACAGACCTACACTTGTTTATGTTTTTTCCTTCTTCATGTTTCAGATCAGCCTAAGGACCTTTCTCATTCATACAAGAGTTAAAGTTATAAAGGAGGCAATAAACAAACCCTCTTCCTAGTATCTTCTGCTTTTCCTTGGTGCTACACCAGCCCTTCAAAGAACCTTTGTGTGCCAAGGGTAACCTCAAGAAGCTTCCTTCCAGTCCTACTAAGGAAGAATGGGGAAGAATGATGAACTGCCCCAACGTGCAGTCTCCACTGGAAGGATGTGACATTCACAGCAGGCTTTCTTCCTCTTCACTTTTGGTCTGCTTAGTTTCATTTTCATACATTTTCTTAGTAGTCTGTGCTCCCTGGTTCCATGTCACTCATGTTTTCTGTTCTTTGTTTCCTTGAAAGCTGGCTGTCCTTGACTCACAGGGTTCCTCACTCCATTGCTTGGGTGCTGTGATTTGCATTTATAGACTGGGACTGCTGATATCCTCCTCTTTAGTCCCAGAACCACGCTGAATAACTACTTGTTATTCCTAGAAACTAAACCAAAACCAAATCAAATTAAGACAACAGCAATTGCGTTGACTGTTTCTAATGTAACTAAAGAAGTTAAAATCAGCTGAAGCCAAGACAGTCCTGAGAAGTCCCGAGATCCTTCACAGTCAGATCAATACAACACCTATGGTTTGCCTCCTGCTACAGCAGAAATATCTCCTGGGCAACAGCAGGTCCTCTGACTTTAGGTTTTTGAATGCTTCAAGACCTATAAGAAGGGCAGTAATTGGGTGGCAGTGGTGTGCTGTGGGCAGATGTGCAAAGGGATGGGGAGGGGGGTATAGAAAGTGAGTTGGGAGTGACAGTACCAGTTTTCTGCCAGTTGCTGCCAAGGTTTGTCACCGCTCGTTGGAGCTCCTTGCTCCCATTGGAGCTGATTTTTGTGCCTCTGTGTCCTGCTTCTGGTGGGAACTGCAAGGCTTGCTGCTGGCTCAGCCCCATGCTGCTGCCAGCGCCTGAAGGGGTTTGCATGTTCCACAGATCTGTGCTGAGGCTGTGTCTGCCCTCCACCCTGCTGCTGCAGTATTGCCTTGTGCCACCTCCAAATCCAGCTGCCAAGCTCATTGGGAGTAAAGGGAAGTCTTTGAGAGGGTCCCAGAGGAGTCCACTGCCAGGTAAAACACCACCAGCCCAGCCTATGCAGGAAAAGCAGCTGCATTACACTGCCAAAGAACTTTTTGTGCCTTAGAGCAACGATGCCTGTGGCAAGTCATGCCTTTAGCAAACCAAACAGCCACCCTTTCCCTTTATGGAGAGATACCTGCTGGAGCCCTTCCTCAGTCTTACCCATGGCTGGCAGTAACCCCTTTGCAGAAGAAGCAGAACCTGTTTCTTCAGTGGAGATGTGAACATGTACAGGCTGTGCCAGCACCTCCAGCAGCCCAATAGCCTCAGGCAATGCCAGTTCCTGGAATAAAAATTTCTTGCAAGGCTCTGCCCAGCCTGAGAAAAGACCATTTGGGAAAGGGACCAGAAAACACCCCAACAGCATGTTCTGTTCTAGCTGGATCAGACAGACTGGTTCAAAGTCTTAGCTTTGTTATTTTATTTTATTTTATTTTATTTTATTTTATTTTATTTTATTTTATTTTATTTTATTTTATTTTATTTTATTTTATTTTATTTTATTTTATTTTATTTTGTTTTGTTTTATTTTATTTTATTTTATTTTTTATATTTTATTTAATTTCATTTCAATTTCCTTGAAATGGGTTTTATCTTCTGTTACCAGAAGCAAAGGCTGAAATTACAGGCTGGGAATTTCACCCAATGTTTTAAAAATACATCATAGAGAAAGCTTGGGGATTTCATTCTTTAGGAATAAAGTCCTAACTGGAATGTTGGCATTTCCCAGAGCAGAGATGCCAGATTTCCACCAGCCCTAAGAAAACTCTGGGACAAAAAAAGATTTGAAATCAGTCTTGACCTTATCTTCGTCTTTTCAGTTGAGGGAGTTGGCAGGGGAAATTTGTTATGTATTCTGTGTCCTGCTGGGACCTGAGATGAAAGAGAAAGTAAAGGTGCAGGATGTGACTGCCGTGTATGGTATGTCCGCTTCAGATCCAACTTCATGCCAGTGCCGGGAAGTCCCCCAGCCAGCCTGGCTGTTCACAGATCTGGGCCCCCCTTGCTCCCTCTCTTGGCATCAGCGAGACCCTGATGCTGAGACACTGAAAGCCAGGGCCGTAGCAACAAGCACACATGCCCAGGGAACAGGGTGCTGCGTGGGGAGGCCAATGGGTCCCTGCTCACCCCTCGCTTTGGTGATGCTCCTAAGAGGTGGCCTGAGCTCGTCACCCCTGCTGATGAACTTGTGATCCTCAGCAGTAAATGCTGCCTCTTTCAGCCTAACAACCGGTGCTGCTGTTTTGAGGTGGCTGCTAAAAAAAGGAAAGGAATCTCTGCTTTTTCATTCAGAGTAACTAACGAGCTTAATGTGCCTCGAGAAGCAGCAGGTTAGAGGTCAGGGAGCCTGGCAACCCAAAGGACAGTGGCGCCTTAGCACAGGCTCTCTGGCCAAGAAACGCATCGGTGGGAAAGGAGGATGGAGCAGCTGACTCCTGAAAGTCCCTGCCTGAATAATTTGCCAAGGAGGCTGGAGCTGCCAGCTTACATGCACTAAGAAAACTGATGTAAATGTAGCTGGGGAATTCCAGGAGCCATCTAGCTCCAGAGCAGGCAGTATTCCCTCCCCTATCCGCTTTTCCCCTCCGCCTCCTGTCGTCACCGTGAAATGCGTGCGGGGGAGATGAATAACAGCTGAAACCCTGCCTCGGATCTTCATAATCCTGGAATGAGCTGCAGCAGCTGTGTCGATCCAGGGGATGGAATAAGCAGCCAGGAGTGGGAACTACTGCCCATAATCCTTCCCTGCGTGTCCTCCCGACTGCTGGCCACGACAACATGAAGGCTCTTTCTCTCCAGGTCCTGTTTGTATTGAGGGTCTTGTGCCTGGCGATCCCGGCTGCAGGTGAGCCACAGCTCCACTTGCCAGCCCTGGGCTCCCCAGGGCAGCAGCGAGGTTCCTGAGGGGCTGGTGATGTTGGGGAGTGGGGGTATGGAAAGGTGGCTCTGGACTGGACGAGGGGCACCAAGGGACCTTCCTGGGCTGTGGGGGATTTTGTGGCAGGATCAGGCTGGGTTTGGGAGGGGGCCTGGGGAGCTCATGGCTGCGATCCTGGCAGTGGACACATCCGAGCAGCCCGATGGTGGCTTTTGTCACTCAGTGGGGGCAGTGTCGGAGAGACTTTCTGGTGATCACATTAGAAATGAGGCGTGATGCATTTCTTTTGCCCGTTTTTTTCATGTTCCCTGGGAACGTGCCATGGGGACAGACCACAGCCTGCTCAAGGGAGGGTGTCTGTTCTCCTAGGGTTCTGGTCCTGAGGATGCTGGTTCTCCCATCACTGTGAGGCAGGGGATACTGTTGCCTGCAGCTCCAGTGCCTGTGCAGTGTGTGTAGTGTGTACATACATGTGCCTGTTTGCACAGGTGGGAAATGCTCTCCTATTTGCTGATCATTGTGTGCTCCTGGGTGGTGCTGAGCAGGGCCCAAGGACTGGCAGGAGGTGGCTGCACTTCTCGCTGGGCTGGGCTGGGTTGGTTGCTGCCCAGGGCAGCAATTAAGCAGGGTGGGTTTCCAGGTTGGCAGAGAGCTTTGCAGCAGCAGCACAGGCAAAGCTGGACTTTGCTCAGAACACAGGGATGATCTATTCTCACTATGGGAAGGGAAAGGGGCAGAGAGCCCTTAAATTCTGTGCCTGCTGCTGCCAGATGGGAGGACAGCAAGAAGGGGATGGGGCTTCTTCCTCTCCTGGCACCTCCACACAGGTTGTCTAGGGCTGGCCTGAGTAAAGCAGACAACAGGGATGCTGGGCAGCTTACCTGCCCTGAGAACCTGCTGCCTGCTTCAGCATGGCCTGGCTCTGCTCATTGTGGACAAGCATCAGTCTCCTCTAATGTGACAAAATCAGGCTGGCTCTGCAGAAAGAAAGGCTGGTGCTGTTCCTGGCCAGGGTCACATGAGGAACCCTGCTGAAAAGCAGGTACTGATGGCACCTGCTGTGCCTTCAAGGAGTGGTCGTCCCAAGTGGATGGAATCCCAGATCCCAGGTGTCTCTGAGGTCCCTTTGGCAATGATTCAGCTCAGAGAAGCAGGGTTGCACACCCTGGGAGGAGGATGACCCCCAGGGCTGGCTCTGTGCACCCTGTGGCACTGTACTCTCCATGAAAGGTGCTTTCCAAGCTCCTCCACTCTGGGAAAAACACACCAAGAATTCAATTAATTGCAAACCACTTATTTGTGATGCCAATAATTGGCAAATCAGTTATCAGAGGGCATTTGGGAGCAGCCCCTGCCCAGCATCTGCCATACACCTCCCCAGATGTTCCCAGGGACTGATCTGGCCCCTTTGTTGCTGTGTCTGTTTTGTTGAACAGAGCTCCAGAGGGACACCAGCAGTCCTATGGCTAATGAGACTTAATTGGGAAGTCAGTCGTTCCTGACTGGGTGTTCTGGACCCTAAAGTGCCACGGAAGATATTATTGTGTGAAAAAAGTTTGCTTTAGCTTTACAGAGACCTAGAGATTGAAGTGTTTCCTATAGATGGCCCACGGGAGCATTGGCTCGGGAATTCTTTGCAACTATGAATTTCCCCAGCCAAGAAATCAAGAGACCTGATGGTGCCCCTGTTGTGACACTCATTCTTGCACTCAGTGGTTGGATCATTCCCAACTGAACTTCATCAAATTCATCAGTTTCATTTGGGAATGAGACAACAATTTGTAGAGATTACATGATCTAAACCAGACTCCAGCTCCTTTCTTCACAGGGGGCTGTGGATAAATCACAGCTTGTTTTCCTAAGTCTTGCTTGCTGGGACATTAGAAACAAGTTGCCAGGCTGCATTGTGCAACCTCCTCTCACTTGGCAAATGTTGTTTGTATGCTGGGGGTAGGTGCAGAAATGAAAGGCCCCCAATAGTGTGACTGGTTTTGCCCCCTGAAAGGGTCAAGTGGGCTTTTATTTTTACATTTTTGCAAAATGAAAACCATATTTTCTGGTGGAGTTGGAAAAATGATGTTTGGTGGAGAACTGTGCTGTGAAGCTGGGCTAGAGCCATATCTATGGGAGCAATGTATCACTTTTCTCTGAGTTTAATTGGCATTCAGAGACCACATACTGGCAGAGAGGCAGGATGCTTACCTAGAGAGAAGCTCCCACAGGAGGAAGAGATATGACTGATCCAGGTAAGGAGAGGACAAGCATCCCACCCCTGAGCTGCACTGCCTGCAGCAAGAGCCTGTTGGTGATGGCTGCAGCAGGGCTTTTGGGGATGAAGAAATGGGTCTTCTGGGCACCACGCTAAAAGCAGACCCTGTGACCCAAAGGGGAGAGGACGAGGTGCTTGCACAAAGCACCTTCAGCCAGTGCTTGCCCATCCTATAAGGCAAGTTGAAATGGTGTCCCAAGAGCCCTACAGTTTTCACAGTGCATTTTTTGTAGTTTTCTGGGTATATTATCACCTGTTTGGTGATAAAAACAATCGTGGCTCTGGCAGGATTTGTCTTCATCTTATTTTAGCAGGGATTGGAAACCTTCATGGCAAAGTTTGGACTCCTCCTTCCCAGAGAAGGGCAAAAAGAAAGTGTTGGTTTTTGTTGTATCCAATAAAACCCCAACATTTAATATGCTGAAAACTTTATTTCAGGGCAGCCCAAAGCACCTCTGAAGTGTTCAACAGAATGTGGCAGTTTCACAGCTCAGATAGCAGCGAAGCGGATAAGGAGCTACCGCAGGACCGAGCCCCGCTGCCGCAAACAGGCTGTGATGTAAGCACTGCCCCACCACCACCTCCCTTGCCTTGCACCCTCCAGCATGAACCCATCAGCAAATACCTTTGCTTTGGAGCAAGGTGCAGCCTGGAAAGAGAGTGAACACTGGTATTTATTTGAGGGATGGGTGGGGTTTTCTCTATTTAAGGATGGACAGCCTCCAAGTGAGGCCCCACAAGCAGAGCGTGACGGGGATAAAGGGGTGGGGGAAGGCACTGGTGTGCTTGCTGGCAGAATAGGGCAGTGGAAGCACACAGGGCAAGAGGTCAGGTGTTTCTGTGAAAGCAGGTATTTTCTCTGGACACAGATTCACACTTGTGAGCTTGACTGGATGAGATAAACTGCATTTTTTTCCCAGAATATTTGTTTTTGACTTATCCTGGAGGTGAGGCACCATCAACACCGCTTTATTGCAGCCCGAGAGGTTGCTCCAAAGTGAACCTACTGGGCTAACTTTGGAAAGTCTCATTTCACACAGTAAAAGAGAGAGTTTTATTTTCTTGTATGCTTGTTCCTGGGCAGCTGGTGCCTGCAGAGCTTCCTGGAGGCAAACACTGCGTCCAAACATCAGCACAATGCTTTCAAAAGAGAGAAACTTCCTAGGGGAAAACCGTTCACCCATGAGTCATGTTCAGCTGCTCCTCAGTCAATCAGATCTCAGAGGCACCTGTTCTCCCTGAAATAAATCATCGATCCAACTTGGTGGTGTTTACTAGGGATTTGAGAGAGTCAGTGTTGCTGTCTGCATGCCTTCCCTATCATGCTGATCATCTAAACCAGCGTTTTCTTTAATTAGTAGTAATCCCTTTTTATTTTCAGACTTATTACTCTGAAGTCCATAGAGATTTGTGCGGATCCAGAGGCTGACTGGGTGAAGAAGATCGTAGAGAAACTGGACCAGAAAAAAGCCAAAGAGTCTTCACTTCCACGGGATCCCTCATTAGCAGTGGCACCAGAAGAGCCTGGTGTTTTTCAGAAACATATTGGTCTTACAGAAACAGCTCCATCTCAACCCACTGCTGCAAGTGATTTCTTCCAAGGGACTGGGACAGCAGCTTTAGATGCCAGGATGGAGGCATCCAGCAAGTCCCCACCAGCCACTCCGCTCCCTGCAGGATTGTCCTCCACAAGATGGGAAATTCCTGCTCTCTCTGAAGCCCCTCCAGAAGCAAACAGAGAATCTTTAAAATCTCCTGCACCTTCAACAACTTTTGCGGCAGGCATGGGCTCCAGGCAGCCCACCCTGCATCCCACAGCTCTTGAGCATGGCTTTGACAAGGCTGTAGGACCTATGGAAGAACCTGTAGGACACAGTGCAAATGCTGCAGCTTATGTTCAAGACATGACTTCTCCCAGTTCAAATTCAGACCCTATGGCCATTACTAAAGGATCAGACCATCCTGTACTTTCTACAGATGAATCCCTGGATATTACAAGTGCAAGAGGCAACACATCAGACGCTGCTTCCAGCAGTTTTAGTTCAGGTCTCCCCTCTGTCCTTGAAGGGACAGAGATCGTCACAGTCCCAGCCGCACCAGTCCCACCAGAGATTACTTCAGTTTCCACTCTAAACCCCACAGGTTTAGGTGAAAATTCTGCCCATACCAACAATCTTGCCAGATCCTCTGCAGATGCTTTTAGTACTAGAACATTTAATTATTCATCATCTGTAGGAAAGCAAGATCCTTCAAATATATTCACGAGTCAAGCATTCTCAGGCCAAGCCAGAGCACAGGTGACTACAGAAAGACCAAACAATCTACCTCTTCCCAGCTTCTTGTCGAGATCTCAAATGCACTTTGTCATCCCAGTTTCTCTGGTAGGAGGTCTGATGGCTTGCAGTGTTGCTGCTGTATGGCTGTATCTAAAATTTGGAGTCAAAGCAGAAGAAACATCAAGAGAAATGGTACAGGGCTTGCTCTACCAGAAGGATCATCATCAAAACAATGTCTACCCAATGGAAGTAATCTGAGTGCTTTATGGTGTGCACATTTTTTGGCCTAAATTATGTGTGTTGCTTCAGGAAAGCTAACTTTATGCTGAACTGGTGACCAGCAGGAAGCAAAGCAGGGAATAAAAATACCAGAGAAAACTGATTTTTTTTCAGGGCAGAATGTCCGAAAATATCTCTTAAGTCATCCTTGACCAACGACAGTGTTTTGAAAAAAAAATTCAGATGCATTTTCTCCTTCTGGCACTGTTACATACAAAGGTTGTTGCTGTTCTAAGAGCTGATTGGTGGCTCTTTGCCAGGTGTTGGATGGAAGTGAATTTCCAAATCGCTGCTGGGAATTTTTCTGCGGTTCATCTTGGCCCTGCTGAGAAGCCACCCCCTCACCCGTGCTGCTGGGCTTGGGCTCTGCCACCTTGAGCAATCCGAACACTAAACCCACACAATTTGCACTTAACAAGCTCTCTGCTTCTTTCTTTGCACCTCAGGTTGCTGCTCTGTCAAGCCAAGACTGATGCGGGTCATCAGCTGGGTGCTGGCTCACCTTGGGCTGGTCAAATACCCCGTTCACTCTCCCTGGAGACACAAGGGGTGGCCCAGCTCTTCAGACAGAGGCAATAAAAACTGTATCTGACCAGGGAACTGACGATCAGTGCTACAGATTTCACATTCAGAGGAGTTGGCAACCCACGATCTATCTCCTCCTCGAAACCAGGCCACGTTTCTCTCAACAACTATGGGCATTTCTTCTTGCATCTTTAGTCTGAGACCTGTTTCTTGGCAAATCAACTGCAATAAATCTCTCTGCCAGCTGATGTGCCCTGTGCCCAGCTGTGCCCAACCAGGATAATGTGGATGAGCCTTTGCAAATGGGAGGAAACAAGAAGTCACCTGACAGTTTTGCTATTCCTGTGATAATATTGGATAGTTTTTTGCCCTTCTCTGCAAGCACAAATCCCAGGAAATACTCTTTCGTAGGAACTAAATGCAATTCTGGATTTAGTCACGTAGGGGTTGTTTCACAACAGCAGAAAGACCATCCCTTTGGTTGCATTTCTCTCTAGAAATAAGCACATTTACTGAGCCACAAAAAAAGCACAAAATTCCTGTTCATGTTCCTACACTTCAGCTGCATTTTAATTTTTACTTTTTTTCTTTGTACAGCACTGATCACGAGGCTATTGAAGCTCCATAACACTACCAGGCTTCTTTTTAACCCAAAGTGGTTTTTATTTTCACACATTTAGACGTTGCTGTATGTAAGCCTTATCTTTTATCTGTGGTCAGGTCCTGAAAGCCCTTATAAACATTGACTCCAGTATGAATTTTGCTGGAGCTTGTAAGGATCATCATGATACGATGTTTTGTAAGTAGAGAGACAGATGTATCGAGGGCCAGATCTTCCTCCAACCAGCCTCCATGGATCAGACCCCAAAGAATAAATATGCTTGTAAAAAGAGAAAGCAAAACCATATAAAAAGGAAAATAATTGAAGTAAAAATGATGGGCCAGTTGTAAAGCAGAGCTAGAGAAAAGCAGCCTATGAAATCCATCAGCTCCCACCTTCCGGGCATCCATCCATCCAGACATGGAAGTGGAGAGGATGGACTGCAATTTTGTTTGTTTCCTGCCATCATTAAAGACCTTACGTCTGCATTTTGTTGACTTGAGAGAGGGGAGTTAAGGATTCACCTTGGGCTTTGCAAGTACGGAATGCAATCAGATGAGCTGTAATTAGGAATTTGGGGTGAAACCCATCCTTGTTCAGGAGCACTCCCATGCAGCCCAGCTGTGTGACACTGGCAGGGGTTGCTTTACCTGTAGGGTAAATCAGGGGCTGTGGGCGCTGCCTCCTCACCCATCTTGCTCATGCACTACCAGGGCTTTTTTTGTGGCCTCACAGTTGATGAGGCAGTGTACTATGGCATTATTTTTATATGAAACACTAGAAATGTTATTTTTATAGTGAAGTTTTGTAGTCATTTGAAGGTATGTAATGACCCCTCCTTGCCATGGAGCATCACGGTGTTGCGTCTTTTCTGGAAACACTGGAAAACACCGTGCCTTCTCTATTTTCTTTGCTGCTCTTGGAAAGCTTGTGTGTGTCCCTGGGAAGCTGGGTCACTCTCCAGGCATTACAGCAAATGGAGTGGACACTTGGCTGTTGTGAAATCCTTGGTCTGGAGCGATGCTGGGAAGATGGATGTGTACAGATCTGACCACTTCGAGTCCCACCACAGTGTTCATAAGGAGACTGGGTTTGGCTCCAGGGCTGGCTCCTACCATCTTCCAGCTGCTGTGGCCACGTTCACACTTGTCTGGAGGAGCTCCTTTTCCAGTGTGGATTCATCCTTGTGCTCCCCTCACTCCTCTCTCCTGTTCCCAGGCCTGTTAGCAGGCAGGGCACTGGCATCTCTCATGGGGGGCAGTTAAAACCCAGGGCAGGAGGGGACTGCTGTTCCTCCTTGCCTTATGCTGTGCAAGGGGCAGTTTGGGAGGGCAGAAGGTGAATGGTGCCTCAGGAGGAGGAAGCCTCCAGGTGTCACCAGTTCCTGGAACTCCAAATGTCATTTGCTGCAGAGCACAGTAGCTGTTACAGACTGATTCATTTGTGTATCCAATATAGATGAGGGTGTGTGAAATATATATGTTCTGTACATTTTTTTTCAGATGTAAAAGTAATAAAGTCCTTGTGTTAAAAACTCTTCTCAGGGGATTCATTCCAGGGTTGGGTGACCAAGCCTGGTCCCCCCAGAGATGTGGAGATAAACGAATGTGATTAAAGACCATGGGGGAATGCCAGCATTCCCAAGAGATGGCAAAGCTGGCAGAGCTGATGTGGCCAGGCTACTGCTCCACCTGTTAATGCATTTTGGTCTTCCCAAAAATTTGCAGGGACTATATTTTCTCACAGGGAGTTGCATTCCCCACCCTGCTAAGTCAATGCTGAAAAACAGACAAAGCCACAACCAAACAGGAACCCGTAGAAAACAAAGGTTATGCTCCAAGGTGGTTCTGTAAGGGGGCGAGAGGCCAAGGGCTGAGCTAGGACCTCTCCCACCCCTGTCAGGCTTTGGGCTGCTCTTGTGTCCTCTGGTGCTGGGGAGGAGAAGTGGGAAAGGCAACGCAATACAAGAGTCAGTGCCCAGGGTCTCACCTGGAGTGGGGATCTGGGAGGTCAAGGATAAGCATCTCCCCTGCATCCCAGAAGCCCTCGTCCCGGCCGTGCCCCGTGCTCCAGCACCGCCAGCGCGCTGGGAAGCTGGTGAGGTCTGTGAAAACTTCCCCCGGATGAATCACCAGGCCAGAAAGGTCACTGGAGGGGGATAAGAAGCTCTGAGGAAAGAAATGACCTTTTTTTTTTCTCTTTTTTTTTCTTTTTTTCCTCTCTGTCAGGGCTGGGGAGGGGAGCTGTGCAAAAGGGCAGCCCCAATGAATCATTTCCGCGCAGGGGCTGGGGCTCTGGGGCACTGAGGGGGATTTGGATGCCCCGTCTCTTGGCCGTCTGGTGGCCCATCCTCTTTGCTGCTGTTCGTTGGCTTCTCTCTGTCTGACAGCACAGGGAAAGACCTTGTGCAAAGGGTGTCCAACTATGGACCTTCCTGTTCTCCTCCTGGAGGTCTGTGGCCTGCCTCAGGTGTAGAATTTGGCCCAGGAGATAGTCAATGCCAAGTCTGTCATGGTCAGGTGGGACAAGGCTTGCCTCTACACCTAGCACACAAGACATATGTCGAGGTTCCCCTCCAACTCACAAGAATCAGCAGGGGCCCTTGGTCATGGTGCCCCTTCTGGTCCCTTTCTGACCCACATCTTTTCCACCATCACGTTAGCTGAGGGTTTTGATTGACATTACGAGAACAAAGAGTCACTGAAACTCCACACAGGCTCACTCCCATGCCTTCACATCCCCACAGGATCCATCAGATGATGTGGTGGCTGGTGTTGAGGGCACTAATTTGCCTTAATCACCCTGATCAGCCTCACCCCACCCTACACACACAACCCCTCTGCCCAAGGCCCAGGAGCCTCATTTAAACTCAGGCTTGTGTCTTCAATCCCTGCTTTGGCTGTGTTGTAGGAATGTTGGTCTGATGTTCTGGCTCTGAATCTGCCTCTTGGATTGATCTTAGACCTGTATTGTAGGTATGTTATCTTCTGGATGTGTGGGTCCTTTTGGTGTTGTAACCCTGTCCCTATCTTCTGCTGCTGACTGGGCATCCTCTAAATGGACCCTGGGCCTAGTTCCTTACTTTAATACATCTGGAATTGTTGCACCTGGCTCTGCTACGTGTGCTGTGGGACCTCACCTTGCTGGTGAGGGCACTGCCTGTGCTGGGGTCACCCTTGGTTCCCGGCTTGTCCCCTCTTGCTGTTCCCTGCAGTCTGGATCTGGCAGTGAGACACCTCTGGCATTGCTTTCTCCAAGCCCTGTCTTCTCTCCAGGGTGATGTGTGAGGGGCTTGGTTGTTCCTGTGAAGCAGAGACCCAGCAGTCTCTCTTCTCTCAAGTCTGAGACTTGGATCGTAACTTATGAAACGCTCATCCCTGCTCGATGTGATGGGGTTTGTCTGAATTCTTGCGTAAGCAGCCTGTGGTCAGACTAACGCAGCACCACTTCCTTGGTGCTGACTTAGCAGAATGCAGGATGGCTCCTTGGTTTTGTTGGCTTTCCAGTTGCACAGTTGTGGTTCTTGAATACTTTGCATTTCTCTAATGTCCGCTTTTATGAGAATTGTGTCCCCATTCACGTCACTGCAAGGGCTGCTCTTGTAGCTGAAGTCCCCCTTGGGTGGTCAGGACTTGCAACCTTGGGTTACAGAGGAAGCTTTGTTTCTGAAGCACTTGAACTCTGCCAGATGAGCTACAAGGCCACAAAGCAAATACCCTTAAAAAAATAACAGAAAAAATTGTGAGGAGCTCTGCAAGGGGGGGTGTGATGTCAGCTCACCAGCTCAGACCAGAGCCAGCACAAATACTTTTTTTTTTATGCTCTCTAGGGACCTCAATGCATCCTTCTCATCACATTCTTTCAATTGAATTTATTTTTCTTGAGTGCTGAGTGTTATCCCAATCAAAAACTAAGGAAAAAGTTCATAATTTGTTCTACTCCCTTCTTTGAGTTTTCAAGATTAATTCTGTTCCAAATTAAATCATTAAAGCTTTCTGAGCTTCAGCTGAAATTGCTTCCACATCCCATGTTATTGCAGCTTTGCCATAAAAGCTGAGCTAAAGCAGCTCCAAACTGCTGTCTTTAGCTCAAGGAGCTCAAAAAGGTCCAGGTCCTCACCAAGCACCATTCTCCCTGGTTGGTACCTGCCACAGAAGCCTCCCCAGCACAGAGACTCCCTTGGGAGCAGCAGCTCCTCCTGACACCCCAGATCCATCCCTCACTTAACCTCAAGGCAGTTGATCTACTTCACTGGAGAAAAATGGAAAAGTATGTCCTTTTCAATGCTTTGGAGAAAACTGGCATTGCACTTTTTTTTTCCTCTTCCTTAAAAAAGTGGCCACTTCCAGTTTCTGATCGAGGTGAATCCACCCCGTCTCTGCTTGGTCACCATGGGGAGGGTTTCCTGCCCCCCGTGGTGGGCATCTGCTCCATCCCCTGTGCTGGTCGGGCAAGCTTGCCCCGTGATTCGGTGCAAATAATCCCCTGGGGATGGGGGTCCTGGACACATCCTTCCTGCAGGCTCCATGTCTTGTGACGCCAGGCAGGATTTACTGCACAGGATGTGGCTCTGATCACCAGCTTCCAGTACTTGGTGGTCCCCAGTGTCCAGCTGTAGGAAGCAGGCTTTGGAAGAGACTCTTGTTTTCTTCTTTTCGAAGTTGTTTTTTCAGGCTGTAGGTTTTGACACAGTTGTACCTGGAGTCACAGGGTAAATGGGAACGAGTGAGAGCATCACCTTTGCCTTGTGATTGTATCCTGAGTTTACTAGAGCTTCAAAATAAAGCTGGGAAGACCCTTGAGTGAGCACCCCAGAGAAACGTGGAAGGGGCTTTACACTCAGAAAGCTGAGGTTTTAATAGAAATAAAACTGGAAAGTTTCATATTGTAAGTGGAGAAGAGTCAAGATGACTGGGTAGAACAGAAGATAATAGGGAAAAGATTATTCCTAGCTTTCCCACTGCCTCCTTGGAGGCGGGTTTCAGTCGCCTGGTGATGCTCAGTGCCCTCTCTCCTGCCTTGGCAGCCCAGCTGCTTTTGCAGCACAGAGCCTCTACTTTCCCAAGAAGCCAATGACCATGTGGTGGTGTTTTCCAGCAGAGCTGTGTGTGCTCAGTCACCTGCTGAGACCCCACTGTTGGCAAAGGCTGCACCTGAGGTGTCCCCCAAGATTTCCTCCTCTTGCAGAATCAAGAGGATGCTGTTTATTTTTTGTGTAAACAAGAAAATCCTCCAGAGCCCACTCCCATGACAGGGGAACTTGAGCCAGTAGTGGGGTTTTCCAGCACTCATCACTTCATGACTGCACATCAGCCTCTCCCTTCCCAAAAAGTAAAAGAATAAACACCAAAGAGTCTCCAGGGAGTAGTGGCTGTAATAGCAATGGCTTGAAAACCTGAGAAAGGGGAAGCAGAGCATCCCAGGCCACATCTTCGGCCAGATAAGCAAGGACAACTCTGCAGAAGCAAGGTCTCCAGTAGTATTTTTACTTCTTGAAGCTCTCTTTATCCAGAGCTGTCTCTGTTCTCTTCCCTGACCATGCCTGCTGTTTGCCCCTCTACTTGTTGAGCCCCCAGCACTGGGCAGGTGCTGCCCTGGCTGCCCACCCAAGGTATCCCCCATAGCTGAGGAGTGGTTGCCTGAAGCCTCAGGCCATGGGACAATGTGCCATGGGCCTGCAGCAAGATCGTGCTTACCCATCCCCAAAGTCTCTGTTAACCAGGTTCCAGCACCTGGGTGGAGGCTTTGTCCCAGGCATGGTTAGGACAGGCTGAGGGCACAGCTTGAGGACCTGTGTCACGGGTACAGCAGTGTCGTGACACCTGTGTTTGGTGGCCCTGCTTCTGAACCCACTGCAGGAAAGACCGTGAGCAGCAATATGTCCCTTGTCCCCTGTCCCCAGCTCAGCCTGCAGCCCCAGTCTGGCTGCAGCTCACAGAGTGTCCTGGTCTCCAAAAGGCTGCCTGCTGGGATGGTCTCCATGAAATGGAAGCTACTCTGGTGCCAGGACTGGGGAGAGGTTCCTTGAGAGGCACATGAGTCTGCAAGAAGGGAGCCTGGGGCAGAGTGGAGATGGCCAAGAAGGGAAGGGAGCACCTGCAAAGATGTTGGAGAAAGAAAAGATGCTTTTGGGGATCAGTAGGAGGGCACAAGTTTATTACAGCCTAGGGAGACACTGGGTTGGACACGCACAGGAAGGAAGGAAGGGTACTGTCCTTAGGGGTTGTGGGATCTGTTAGAAACACTTATTTTTAGTCCTCTGGTGGCTACACAGCATGGGTGGCCTCATGCCAGCTCCTCCTGGGCCAGGTCACGCTTTTGAGATGTAGGAACTCCATCTCTCCACAGGAGATGAGCCAAAGCACAGCAACTAAAGGGGTTTGAGTAGTTCTAGTAGTTTCTGCCGAGTTGGGAAGAGCCTCAGCACACCTCACCTAGGCCTCTTGAGCCTTTGTTGGCAGGAGATGTGTCTCTCTGTCTCTTGCTGCAACTGGGGTTGAGGAGAACTGGGCAGGACTGGAGTAGTTCTCAGCACGGGGCGGGGGGTTCCCCATGTTTTTTAAGAGGCATTCAGGGGTGGCACAGTCCCAGGCATAATGTCCTGCTCCAAAGGGCCAGAGGGTGGCTGGAGGGTGCCAACATGAAGGACGGCTTGAGGTGGCCCCTTGAGTTTCTCACAGTGGGTGAGGGGACAATGTGGTGCCCTGAGGATTTGCATAGGTCCCTCTTTCTCCATGCATCCACTTACAGCCTGGGGGGAAAAAAAAAAGAGGGAATGGGGAAATAAGCTTCAGAGCAGGGACTGTGCATGACTGGGAAGGACCTGCAGAAGGGCCTGGTGGTCTGGGTGGCCGGGTGAGGAAGGGGGATTTGAGCACAGTGTGGACAAGCTGTCCCCAGGTTAACACAGAGGCTGATCTCCTTTCTGCAGGTCCCTGCAGGATCTAGGAGGCCTCAAGGCTGCAAAGGGAGCAAGATGTTGGAAAAGCATCTAAGAACTTTGTACACTAGCTTTTCCCTCCACTCCCTTAAGCCTGATTCAGCCTCCTGCCCTGAAGCCAAGGGGCTAAGGCAGCCTCATCTGCAAGGAAAGGCTTGGCTGCACTCCCTTCTCCTTTCACCCCACGCTTCCCAGCTATAAACAGGGATTTTTGGTTGAGTACTTGTGTTATTCTCCATAGGAACAGTGTGGAATGTGATGCAATTTCTGGTAGTATTTGACATCTTGCAGCTTTCGAGCTGCAGAGGGCTGGTGGCAGCAGCGGTCACTGTGTTTTTCTTAATGCTCCCCAGGGAGTTCCAAAGCTTTCCAGCCATCTCCAGCATATTTGTGTTTGTTCTGGGGCTAAAAAGTGACTTTACATGGGAAGCTGGGATTTGCCTTTCCTATTGACACAAACCCCCTCTCCGTGGGTTTGGGATCTCTTGAGTCTGTGCTTCCACAGAAGTGGATTTCGCTTCCTGCGTGGACCCTGTGGCTTTCCCACAGACGCGTCTCGATGGACACAGAAGTTGCTGAAGTCTGTTCAGGCTTTCTAGGCATCATCTTGGTCAGTAACCCTGAAGGTCCCACAGGACACGGAAATCCCCTTGGCCAACAAAAACACACAAGGTTTTCACTTGAATTTGGTTGAAATTCTTTGGAAACGAGCTGGTGTGGGAAGAACTGCAGCACCTCCTTACCTGAGCTCACCACTGAGCTCCTCCAAAGAGGCAGAGCAGCACACCCTGAGGAAGAGCCCTCAGCAGCCCTCAGGGCAAGGATGGTCCTGGTGCTCACAGTGCTCCTCATCCTCTCAGTGGTTTCAGTCATTGCCAGCAGGCCTCTATGATGCAAAATGGTGACTTGAGAAGACAAATCCTAGAGCTCCGAACATCCCCTCGCTTTCTCCTTCTTTCTGCAAGACAGTTTAATTAGGGGAAAAAAAAAAAAAAACAAAACAACCAATCAGAAAAAAACACCAAAAAGTGATGCCAAAGCCATCATTTGCCACCAGCTAGATGAAGCCTGGACCTGAGCAAGACCCATCCTGGCAGCCCTGCTGCCAGTGCTCCCAGTTCCTGGGGTATTTCAGCTGCAGGACCTCCCGAGGTGCTTTCATGGCAGAGGCAAAACCCACCCAGTGCTGAGGGATGACCCTGACTCTGGGGGTGTGGGAACCAGAGGCCTCATGGGCACCAAGAGGCAGGTTGGAGATCTCTGGGGTGCACCAGGAGGTGCTTAATCTTGAGGAAGCATTTTAAACTGTCCTGTCAGTAGCTTTCAGACCATGGAGACACCCTGTGTGCTTGCTCTTGGTGCCCTCTCCTGACAGCTATGGCATGGATGCAGCACAGACTCCAGCGTGCTGGAGCAGAGCGTGCCTGGGAGCCCCGGGCTGGACAAGAAGGAGCATCCCATCACCTGGAGGAGCTGAGCAGGGCCTCACCTCCATTCTGGTCCTTCATCTACTTTCCCCACTATTGCCTCCCAGCAGAGACCTGCTGGCACAGAACCAGCATCACTGCAACCTCAGGTCTCTTGCCCTGGTCCCACAGTGCACGTGGATCCATGCCAACTTCTCAGCCCTTGTCCTGAGCAGCAGCGGGTCCCCGCAGGACCTTGTCATGCCCGGCTCCTTGGGAAGGGCTGGCCCAGAACATCCTTCCTACCTGTGCTGGAGGTGCTGTGCCAGCAATGCTGGGTAACCCAGGCCATCAGGAGCCCTGGCTGGGGCCAGGGAAGAAGAGGCAGCTCTCCATCTGCTTCTTGCTCCACAAGACCTCCAGTTCCCAGCCCCTCAGGGAACAGACTGGCCCCAGAGACTCCCCCGCCTCTGATCCCCTCCAAGCAGGGTTCATGGGAGGATGGACATGACAGGGACACTTTGGACCCCAGGGCAGCCTTCATACTTGTATGGTAAAGAGTTGGTTTTCTTCTGCTTTAATTTCTTTCTCTCTTGTGCATTTCCATTGCCATTGGCTTCATCTTTTGCTGAGTAGCTGCCCTCTGCTTGGACACAAGCTCAGCACAGCCAGAACTTAATTGAACAGACACACAGGTCACCATTATCGTTGTCAGCCCTGTACATGTGGATTTCAACAATGTTTTAAGTACAATTCAAGTACAAGAAGCATCCATCCACCCATGCCTGGTGTCCAGCCCCACCCATCAAAAGGGTGACTTTTTTCCATTTTATGAAAACCTTTCAGTGGGTTGGGATTGCCATTACCTGCTTCTGTTCTTCTGGCTTCATCTGCACAGAAATGACTACTGGTGTTAATGCTCTTCCTATGGCCTCTAATAGATTCTCTAGTGCTAATTGATTTTGCTTCATCATTTGATCTAGAGATCTACATTTGACCTCTGTTTGTAAGGTCTTTTTGCTGTCTATCATAGCGTTTGTAGTGGTCTTTCCCTTGACACATTTACTGTTGCCTTTTCCAATTCCATTATTCCCAGCCATGGTAAGAAGGCTCTGGCGAATTTAGGAAGGTTGGTTATTGTTATAGTCTCACCTTTGCCTTTTCAGCCAGGGTTGATGGTGATAAAGGCATCCTCCAGCGAGGATCTTGGTGTCATCAGTGTCAGCATCCTCAGTGTGAAATGCCTTGTGCTCTTTCATTTTCCTTGCCATTTATCACACACAGAAGAGAAATGCACCCTGTGAAACTTCTAATTTTCATGATTACCCACTCAACAAAACCCCACATTGTGTGGTCAGAGAATATTTCCCATATCTAATTTGTTTTTTTTGTTGTTATTTGTGCCTACCCATTTTAATTGCTAAAGCTCAGTTCCCCCTTAACTGCAGCCCTTTGCGTTTAACTGATCTCTAGGAGGTGATGTGACTCTGAGCTTGTTGGGCTCAGGGGTCTGGGGAAGGTGGGAGATCCGGGGGATAGAGAGACCATAGAAGGGGACTCAGAGGCTGTGTATCAGGTATTTTCTTCCTGCAGAGCCCTTCCCTATGGAAAAGTGGCATTAGAAACTAATGGTGCCATGCCCAGCTCTCCTCATGGCCCACCCTGCTGCTGCGCCAGGCCACCAGATCCAACGCTCTGCAGACCACATCTTTCAAACCAGAATTGTCAGCACATTTGATTCATTTTCTTCTGCTTTCTCTTTCCAGAGAAGTGGTGCGAACATGAGATAATCTTCAAGGAAGATCATTTCTACCTTTCTTCTCCTCTGAGAAGCCCTGGCTTGCACCATTCACAAGCCACATCCACGTCCCCTTTCATACTCCCACTCACCATCACCCCACGTGGGTTTCTACCAGGTCCTCAGCACCCCTTGCACACAGACTGCAGCTGCACCTTGCCTTCCCAGGAGCAGATCTCTGCATGGAAGCTGGGCTGATGTCCACTAGTGCCCCACAGAGCTGCCTTTGGTATCTGTGCTACCTGCCTTGTCTGCCCTCAGGGTCCTGTCTGGGGCCTCTCTCCTGGGGCTGTGGCAGGGTGTGTCCCACCCCCCTGCAGAAATGATCTGTCAGTGCACTGATGACCACAAGCTCCCATCCCTCTGACTTTCTCATTTTGATCCCAGTGCCAGTGTGGGAGGCAGAGGTAAGGCTGGAGATCAGACTTGGGATCAGATCCAGACTCTCCAGATGCTATCGCCTCATTTCTTCCCCCTCTATAATGCCTCCTGAACCCACTAAAATCATCCCTGCTCTTGGGCCCCTCCTAGCTCTGTCCAATGTGTCTTCTCCTGCCTGACATCATCTGTCCCATCCCATCCCATGCTGGGAGCTTCAGCAGGTCTCTGCCCAACCCAGCACCCTTGGCATGACCAGGGTGGCTGGGGAGGCCCTTTAGTCACCTTTGCTGACTCTGGCAATCCAGCTAAACCTGTCAACGACCTGTTCCTGCTCAGAGACTTTGGGTTGTCTCTCCTGTTAGAAATAAACAGGCAAGCACTACACGTGATGTCTCACCTTCACAAAAAGTTGGGTTTAATCTGCTTTTCCTGGGTAAATCTCAGTTCCTCCAGAACTTCCTGGAAGTCCCTCATAGCCTTGTGGCTTTTCTGCAGAAAGCAGAAGTGGCTGCTCTGCTCCTCAGCATCTTCCACTCCCCACTAGACATGTCCCCCAAAACAAACAACAGAAATCCCCTCATCCCTGGGAAGAGGCTTCTTAGAACAGGTCCAGAGCTTTTAGGAAAGCGGTTAGAGCGGGTGGTGAGCAGAGGATAAATAACGGTGGTGTCAGAGCCAAAGCCACAGCCACTGGGCAGCACAGCACAAAGCAGGACAGAGGAAGATCCCTTACACAGCCACCATGCTCACTGCAAAGACAACCCTGCTGCTCGTGATGCTCCTCACCTTCTCCCTGCACCATGCTGCAGGTAAGGCACCTCCTGGGCTGCTGCTGTGGGTTGGGGCTCAGGGTCCCCACTGGGCATGTCCTATTGGGGAGGTCAGATGGGAAAAGCCAGTGTGGAGCAGGGATGGTGCTGCTGGCAGGAGAAGCAGCACCCTGGCCTGGGCAGGGCTGCACATCCTGGGATGCAGGGAATGGTGATGTGAGTTGAGATGTGTTGTTGCAAAATAGAGAGGTTCCTCTGCAGAGGAGACCTCAGGGGCTTGGGGAGATGCTGCAGGAGCTTCGAGAATATTCTGACAGCCATTCCCCAGGTCTCAGCAGGATGAAAAAGGGGATTGAAGAGGGAAAGCACGTGTGGCTGTTTGGAGCTTCCCAAAACACCTTGCAAATTGTGCCCTCGCCTTGGAAACCCCCAAAGTGTTGTTCCCCAGACCGAGCACACCGTGCTCTCAGGCAGCCATGGGGTGCTGGGTCCCGCTCTGCTCCCCTCCCCACTGCTGACCAGTTCCCAGTATGTGCTTCCTGTCAGGAAGGGAAACGAATCCCTGCCTTGGGTTGCTGTGGGACCTGCAGAGATGCTCCATGGCCTCTGCCCTGAGTCCCATCTCCCGCGGTGCCGTTGGTTGGCCATGCAATTAGTTGTAAAATGCTTCCAAGGATGCTCACAATGTCTCTCCCTTCCCTTCCCAGCCCACTTCACGCCCACTGAGTGCTGCTTCAGCTACGCGCAGAAACCTGTCCGACACATTCAGAGCTTCTATGAGACGCCCAAAGAATGCTCCCTGCCTGCAGTTGTGTGAGTGTCCCTGGGTTTTGCCTGCCACCCCTGGCACAGTGACACAGCTTGGAGCTACAGCAGCTCCCTCCATCTGCAGACAGCACGGTCCCAGCTGGGAGCACACCCCTGCGAGGGGCTGTAGTGGGAGAGGAGCTCTGTGGGGTGGGCAAAGGGGAAAGAAATGGAGGTTCTGGTGCTTTCTGCTAATGCCAGTGGTTTGGGAAGGCTCAGACATGCACCATCGGCCCTTCACGAGGACAGGGGCTGCTGGAGATTGTTTCCAAGCCTCCATTCAGGCTGGGATTGTACACAGGAAGGGGAAAAATACTGCATGGGGAACTGGAGAACTCATAGTTCACGTTTTCACTCTTTCCTCACTTTCTTGCTGCAGGATTGTGACTGCCAGTGGTGCCAAGGTCTGCACAAACCCTGAGAAGCCTTGGGTGAAGAGAGCCATTAAAAAGATTCAAGAGAAAAAATGAAATCCTCCTCCTGTCATCGACAGCCTGACCCACGTGTCCAGCCCTCCCACCTCTGGAGGGAGCAGACAGTGCTTGTGGCACTTCTCCAAAGGGTCCCATGGCTGTGGGCACCAGTGCTGCAGGCACAGCCAGCCCATTCCTCAGCGGGACCGGGTGTCACAGCAGCATGGAGCTGCTATCTAAGTCCCTCCTGCCATCACTGCCCTGCCAGGATGTGCCCAGTGGAGCAAATATTTATAATAAAGACTCATTTCCACAAGCTGCTCTTTGAATTTTTCCTGATTCTTCAGCTCAAGGAGTAGATCCTTCAAGACCAGGACAAGATGCAATTGAAAAACCCTTTTGCCACGAGCATGTTTCTCCAGGCTTGGTGCAAACTGGGCATGGTCACAGTGTGCTCCATCAGGAACACCGTAGTGGGGCCAGGTCTTGACACATGGGTGAGGTTACTCTTCTCCATAGGTCAGGTGTTACATCCTTAGAGCATGTTCTCAGCCCCGTGGGCTTTACAGGTGCTCCAGACTTAGGTGGACAGAAGTGGACGGTTCAGGGAGAAGACACTGTTTTGCCAACCCCTTAGTACCTTGTCAGCCTCCAGACACGCTGGTGACCTCTGCAGACCAAGTGTGGGACGCGAAGAACAATGTCCACAGTGCCAGGAGGCACGCGACTGCCTTCAGCTGGGCAGGAACAGAGGTGCTTTCTGCTGCTCTGAGAAAATGGTACAGGAGAAACACACCCCCAGTTGTCAGCAGCTGCTGCATCGTGAACCGCCCCCAAAGCACCACTATCAAAGCTGGGCAGGGCTTACCTGAAAACCTGAGCCATAACTGCTTGTTTCCCCTCTAATAATTGTGCCTGAGGCAGCAAAAGCTGAGCCAAGAATCCTGCGCAATGACAGGGATGAGCTTCAGCTGGTGTTTGCCCAAGCCCAGATGGAGAAATCCCCTCCCCCAGCCAGCTCCCCCTTTGCTGGGCAGAGCCCTGCTCCATCCACTGACCGAGCAGTCCCAGGGCTGATTCTCCTGAGCTGTGGGGCTCTGTGGTGCAAACAGCCCCACCGCGGGCTGGCAGCGCCCCCTCCGGCACAGCCAGACCCTATCCTGGCGCCGGCTCCACCGCTCACATTCCCCAGCAAGCAGAGACTGACAAAGCACACAGCTCCACACCAGCTCTCGCACATGGATGTGTATTTTAATAAAAATAATTCTGTCAATATACAGCAGAACGTCAATTTCTTTACCATATTTCCAGTATATTTTCACAGGCGTTTTTCTCAGTTAAAATCCCCCCTCCCCTTTTTGAAGTTTTCATGCGAAGCGTCAGATAACTTAATTCACAAATACTAAGCTTAGACTGAACCAATGTGCACAATTTGTGTCATGTCCATTTAGCTGATGTTGTACCAAAGAGGAGAAAATCCCTCCTCCAAAGGCGATGAGGAGTCTGGAGCAGCAGAGGGAGATCTGCTCTGTTGCAGCCCAACAGTGGCCATTTCTCCAAGGCTGGGTGGAAACCTTGCAAAGACCTCGCACCCCATGCTCCAGCTGAGCATTTCATACCTGAGTTTTGAGCAACAGCAGAAGAGAGTTAACTGCGTGGTGGGCAGGTCCTGGGGCTTGCACTGTTGAACAAGTCGGGTGCAAGAGCTTCAGGTGCCAGCAGCCTCCTCCTGCCTCTCTTGGCTGGAGAGTGTGAAGAGCGTGCACAGGTAGGACCAAGAGAGAAAAATCCCAACCAAACGCCTGTGCAGAGTCCTTGGTCTGGAGGAGTCACCACACTTGTATTTTTAAAATCTTCTTTAAAATCGTGATTATCCCCAGTGCTGTTGCTGCTGCTTCTCCTTTGTGAGAAGCTTGTGAGAAGCCCAGCCTGCAAAATCCCTGTGCTCCCTCCCGGAGGAAGGATGCAGCGAAAGCCCTCCTGAGCAAAGGGAACACGGCACGTGCCTGCACCCAAGTGGAGTGACCAGAGAAATGGTGTCTGCCTGGTGAGAAGTCCAACAAGGAGCAGAGGTCTGCATGGCCTCCAGGAATGTTTCTGCAACGATGTGAGTGTAAATGCCACAGACTCAGTTTCCTGCGAGCAGGAGACAGTTCAGCCTCCCTCTCGGAAATCAAACAGCTGGCAGGACATGTGCTCCTCAAGCCTGGATGAACCCTCGGCTTGCCAGGCACCGCTACAGCTCAAGGCTGCGAGCTCTGAGCTCTGGTGTGGGATGCAGGGAGAGGGACAGACACACCATGTTCACTCATCCATCACCTGCCACCTCTCGTCACAGAGAAGGACGGTGGAGAGCAGCTAGTGTTTCCTCTGGAAGAGGCCTCCAGGCTCTCAACCGCTTCCCTTTCCTCCCCAAATCTGGTGTAGCTCTCCCACACTCACCCCATCAACACTTCCTCCAGCTCTCTGACCTACACAGCAGACAGGACGTGGCTCACAGCCAGCTTTTGGCTCTGAGAACTGCTGGGCTGCAGCAGAAGGGTCCCAGCAGCACACAGCTCATGTCCCCTGCCATGTCCCCCCAGAGCCCTTTTGCAGAAACACCTAGGGACAGAGATGTACAGCTGGGGTCCCAACACCAGCTCACTACAAGAGACCTACTCCCCTCCAGATCCACCACTCAGGCTGCTCTAACACAGGCAGGGTTCAAAGGAAGTTGCTCCCTCTGCAAAGGGGACTCCCAGGTAGACCAGGACCACCTTCTCAAGGAACGAGTTCCTTCTCTCATGCTGTAAACAGCTCGCTGCACCCAAGACAGAAGGCTGACAGACCTCTCCACCTGCTGCCCAGTTAAAGACTGCACTCTGCTTCTTCATGGACAGAACCTCCTGACACCATGCTGTGCACTTACACGCTGCTATATAACCTGGATACCATGGTTCACCTTCTCAATCAACACCATGATGGCAGAAGGAACTCGGAAACTTTCCTTCTAAGCAACACGTGCTAGGAGAGTATTAACAAAACAGGTACCAAAGCACAGCAGCATCAGAGCAATCCAACAAAGTTTGCTTTGCTGGAGAATGAGATGGTTCATCATGCCTGATGCCTAAGGAGGAAAATGATAAACTCAATCCCCAGAGCTCGTTACACCAGCTCTGCCTGTTCCAGTTGTTCAAGGGAGCCTCAAGAACAAAGCTATTTCAAGAATGGTAAAGATGCATTAAAAAGACTATGTGAAAAATAAGGACACAGCGTGAGGACAGGTTGAGATGTCACTGATAAAACAGAAGGAATAAGGAAGCAGATGGGAAAATCCTAGGTGTATGCAACCATGAGGAACAATACTCCCAAAGCGGTCCATTCTCCACGCCAGTCACAGCATCTCCTGGTGTCCAAATCAGGACTAGAGCAGCACAGCAAGTACCACCAAGATGCTGGAAATACAAACAGGCTACAGCACCAATAACCACACATCTTTCATGTGTCCCAGTTGTTACAGCTGCAGCATTTCACGTGTCCTGGGAAGGACATCACAGCTAGAAAGCCTCTCTTGGGGCTGCAGGTTGAGAAATGTTGCACGTGAGCAGTGTCTGACTGGTTTGGGAAACCTTCTTCTAGGATCTAAGTCAACCCAGGAGAGAGGAACCTACGTGTCAACCTCATGCGATGGAAGTCCTGTATCCAATGCCATCAGCATTATAACACAGCTAAGACCTTGGCACCCTCACCAAAAATTGGGAAGCCAGTAGTTTCTACTAAGGGCTACACAATCATTTACATAGCATGGGGCTGCCCAGATGAAGCAGACTCAGCTGGGGTGTTCTTTGCTCATCTGCTTATGAGAAAAGCACGAGGTACTTAGAGTAACAAATCCCGAATCACTTTTATGAGTGATCTTCAAACTGCACGCAGCCCCTGCTTAGGTGTACAATCACACTTAAAGTTAAAGCCCTCAGTTCAGTCTACTTGTCTGATTTTTAAAATGACCAAAACAATTCAAACCCAGCCTCAGCTGACATTAAGGAGCAGCCAGGGACACTGAAAGCCCAAGAGACTTTAAAAAAAAACTTGAGAAAACCAAGTCAGATATCTCATCTAGGAATCAGTGATAGGGTGAAGCCTGTGCCTCCACCACACACCGCAAACACGTTTCTCTTTCCCACACTGAGTCATGACCACGTTAGTCAGAATCTGAGCACAACAAGCAGAAACTGCTTGTGAAAATGAAAGAAGATGTGAAAAAGAAAAGAAAAAACACAAAATAGCAACAGGTATGGGACAGATACGTCACAGCAGAAAAGGCTTTGCACTCTTCAAAAACCAGAATCAGGACACCAGGCACAAGAGCCATCAAGAAGCTGGCAGCAGCGATGGGTGTTGGTTGCAGCTGTGAGGCCAGTTAGGAACTGGGTCAAGTGGAAAGGGAAAACCAACTCAAGATAGCACTATTGTTTGAGTACAAGGAGTGGAAAGCCTCCCTGCTGTCTAGACTACAGGGATCTACTGCCACGATGTAACACACATTATCTGTGGCAGGAAGAGTGACTCAGCCCTGCTATATGCAATTAATCATCATTAACAGCGTGGGCTCTCATCACCAACCATGACACAACAGCAAGATCTTTTCTACCACAGGGACAGTCTCCATGAGAAGCCAGAGAGACCACCCCATCACACATCTCTTGGCACCAGAATAACCAGGTATCCAGGAGTATCTTTTGGTTTTCTTTGGTAGTGAAAGGGAAACAATAAAACCAGATAGCTCTAGGATGGTCAGCTTTGCCCAGTTTTTGCTAAGAGACCAAGCGGGGCATCAATATATGACAGGAAAAAGAAGAGAGTTGGCCTAAATTACCACAATGAGAAAAAAACTCAGAAAGAGTTAAAGATGGTGTCGCTATAAAGATGAAAGAGAGCTCCAACTGCAGCCAAACAGGAGCAAGTTAAATGGTGACCAACAGGGAGGAAGTCATCAAATGTGAAAGACAAATTGAGGTACTTGAGTATTTCCAAACCAAGTACTGACAATCACCCCCTCTCTGCATGCCAGGACCCTGGGTCTGAGAAACAGACAGTCTGCAGGAGAACCTCTCAGCAGGGCAAGTCCATGTGCTGCCTGGGGTTCAGCCTCAGCACCGGGCACAAAGGGATGGCTGGGCAGCCCAGCAGGTCCAGCATCAGAGGGTCCAGAAGGGAGGCCCACCTACTGAGTTAAAGTGTTTCTGGAAGTCTAGCTGGGTAAGTGCTGCAGGCTGGGCAATACCCATCACCAGGACAATGAGCAGAACTGAAAATCAACAGATGAGCTTTCAGGCATGTGAGCTGTTCCCCACAACTGAAACAGAAGACCCAGATTTGTCTAAGTTCTTCTGCTTAGTGCAGTCCTCTCTTTCCGACTGCCCAGAAGAATGGCCTCAGTGTGCAGAGCTCCCTCTGCTTTGTTCAACTGTATGAGTTGAGGTATAAAAATATCTCCTCCATCTCTAAACCTTGTGTTGCCTGTTTTCTTAACCCAACACAGCTCTAGCAGTGCTTCCAAACCTTCACCAAGAGGTAGTGATAGGCATTCCTAAGCAACTACAACACCATCTCACATTCACTGTCAGAGTTGCCTTCCGCAGTGCAGGGACACCTGCCCCACACTCTGCCTTGACTTAGACTTCACGTTCCAACCCCCAAACACAGCAAATCCTTAAAGCTCTGAGCTACTGCACAGAGGCCACACACCACCTTCCTTTCTTCAGTGACACACAAGTTCTCTTGCTGCTTGTACCCCTGGCACAGACTAACCTCCATCTAAGGGCAAACTTCAACACAATCTGTTCAGCTTTCACTGAGCCTTCAAAAAAAAAAAATCCAAGAACAGCAGCAAAAATATGAGTTGGGTCTGAGCTCCCCTGGGTCCTCCTCACAGTTACAGACCTAGAATTCATTTGGTGCAGAATGACAGTTCCTCCCAGGCAGCCACACTGACTCTGGTCTCCCAGCTGTACACCAGAGGACGCAAAACACGGGGTCCCTGTTACACAGCCTCACCAGTTAGAAGCACACGCTCAGAAACACTTATAGGCAGATGGTTTGAATGCCAAAAGCTTAGCAGCACTTGAGTCCCTGGACCTGATACATACCAAGGCAGTGGCACGTCCATCTGACTTGGAGGTTACTCACCCACAGATCCTTGCTGATCGCTTTTGGACCTGAAACTAAAATAATTTTCTCAGTAATCCTTAAAAAAACATTGCTGCTCCCTTTGGACTGGCTCAGACCTCACAAAGCCAGTACTGATCCTAAACCACAACCTGATCCTGGCATGTGTCACCTGCAAGGGCAGGCACAGCTCAAACCAATGTTTTCAAGGCACTTCCAAAATTTAGAAGTGCTCATTTAGATCAGTGTTAGGTGGAGGGGTCAGTAAATGAGTCTTAGTGACAGAGCCCTCCTGTATGCAGAAAAAGGGGAATTTGTGACTTAACACAAAACCTGACAGCCAAAACAGGCAGTGCCCACGGATGTTTCTGGCAGTCTAACATGACCTGCTTCTACCAAAGCAGTGGTAGAAGACTTCATATTCATCCTGTCCCTCTGGCTGCCATGAGAGCTAGATTTACCTTTTTCTCAGGGCTGTGAGATGCTTCTGCAGTGCAGCCACCAACATAGGCATTGTCAAGTCTTCGACTTCTCCCATTCACAAAGACAAGTGCTTGAGAGCCTTGTGCTCTTAGAGAGGCATGGAGTACCGTAAGGACCAAGCTCCTCCAATTCCCACCATCACTGGGTGACAGGACCTACCTCACCACGTCTCCTGCAGGGTTGTATGATGTATATGGCTGGGATCGAGTCTGTGGGCAATAAATACATCAATGACTTTGTGGAGGTGGAAGAGACCTTTTTAATAAACAGGATTCAAATAAAATAAAATAAAAAAATCCCTCTGAACTGCCACTGCGAGAAGAGTTCAGATAACTAGCACAGAAGATGATGCTGTATGTGCACGATGGAGGGAGAAGGGAAGAAAAGAACAAGCTGTCATCAACTTGATGAGATTCCTCAGTAAATCAGCAGAAACCAGCTCAGCAAAACTCTCCAGATAAAATACTGATGGATCCATGAGAAACAACTCAAATAAAAATAATGAGAAATCCCTACAATGGAAGGGGCTACATTAGAATAACCAGCGAAATACTGAGTGCCACTGGAGCCGCAGCAACGGCAAGGAGACAGGTAAGATCTGCCAGTCATTCCTGGGGTCAGGAATAGCCACTCAGTGAGGGACTCGCTCAGTCCTTTCACAGGCGTGTGTGCTAGAGGGGGTGTTGGTGGCAGGGAGGTCAGGCTATCGAACGAGGTGGTGGTGTAGAGTGGCAGCGACGGAGGGTGAAGGGCAGCACTCAGTGATGTCAGCTCCGCCTCGCTCTGGTGGTTAGTGCAAATAGTCCTCTACTCTGGCAAAGGAGCAGGAGCCCAAGCCCACGCGAGCCATGAGCCGCAAACACTCCGAGGCCTGGCCCAGGGCAAGCATCAGCGGGGGCTGCTTTGGCAGGTTCTGAGATTCTGTGGGGGCAAAAAAAAGAAATCTGTTTAGAAGAGGCGTCCCGGCTCACCTGCACCTGGGTCCCTCTCAGTCCCACCTGGGCACCAAGCCCAGCACCCCTGGCAAAAGGCACTGACTCTGGAAGAAAGATGCTCCTGAGCACTGCTGGTTCTCCACACTGCTCCCCCACACACCCCACCACCCATGACACATCCCACGTGGGGCCACAGCTCAACAGGGCCTTTGAGAAAGTGTTGCTGTGGTGGCCAGAGCAAGAAAAAGGCAGTGGAGTTTCTGCTGCCTCAGTGTCTGCCAGAAAACCCTCAAAGCATGAGAGAGCAAAGTATGGAAGAAAAAGGTGAGGCAGGAGAAACTGGCACCAAGTGAGCATATGCAGGGCCTGGTGACAAGATTAAGGGCCCTGCCTAGAATGAAACAATCCCTTTCTTGCAGACTGGTGGCAGGCCATAACCTCGTTATCACTATACCCTTTTCTCCACTGTGGGCTCTTCTGTATCTGAAGATGCCGGGAGGGACAGCAATAACATAGCAATTCACTGATGGCAAGCACAAGAATTCCACCAGGGAAAGCTACTGCATTACCAGGTTCAAGATAAGAGAGTAAATGACAACATGCTGTTGGGCCAAGGAACATTCTTGTCTAATGAAAATGGGAGAACAGGCATAAACATCCAGCTCTGATGACACAGGGTGAGAGACTGCTCATACCTGGATCCAGCCATGATCCATCCTGCTGACACAAAGAGCAAAGCTCATCAGAAAAAGGAGAGCTGCCTTGCTAGCTGAAGAAAACCAACCTATCACTAAACCTCTGCACAGAACAGGGTCCTCTCAGCATAAGTTACAACCACAAGGGAAAGAGCAACAGGGCTGGACCATTACCATGGCCCCAATTCCAACACTGGACTGCAGGCAGTCAGGCTCCCCAGGGTCTGGCAGGCATAGTGCATGATAGGAGCATGATTTAACTCTGCATGTCCAATATGAGATCAAAGGTAACTGGATTTATGGCCCCCCTTTCCTTTAGAGCCAAGACTATGGAAACATACTTCACCTATGAGCTGCTGCAACAGAGCAACAGCATTCCCTACCAGAAAGTAGAATGATGGCAGGACAAAACTCTGCTAAACCAAACAGCGTGGAAAAGACTGCTAATGCCAGCAAACTGACTCATGTGGGTTTGGAGCAAGAAAAAAGAAGGACAGGAAATGCATCAAAGAGATCTTGGCTTCCTCAGAAAGCAGGGGAAGAAAATCTCAAGGAGTATCCTTGGAAGCAGCAATGAGGAAGGCCCAAGGAAGGGAGCCGAAAGAAGATTAATCCAGGTTCTGTTCTCTGCAGACTTCCCTCCTGCCTGCCTTCCAGCATCATTGCCCTGTCAGTCCTCAGCAACAGAAACAGGGCCAAAAGCTAAACCTAAGTATTTCTGAACTTTTCCTAAAAGTCACAGGTTTCCCTGCCCCAGGGCAGCCCTTCAGAGCAGGTATGTCCAGTGGGTAGTGCTCACACAGGAACCAGGCCTTACCCAAGATAGCACTATTAAGAGCAGCACACACAGGTTCCCTCTGGATTGGGTCCAGCTGTTGACCGACAGGACAGTTCCAAGGGTCTGAGTAAGCTAACAAGCTAAATGCATCCTGTATGAGAGAACAGAAAGGCACAGTGAGGTCATGCATGGCTGCAAACACACAGGAAAACCGCCGAGTCCATCAGCTGGGGCACCTCCTGCCATTGCCAAGGTGACAGGTGCCTACCTCCTGAAAAGAAATGGCCCTTTTCTTCTTGGCAGCAAGGGACCACACTGGGCCATCAAGACAGTGGATTAAAGAGGGTGCCCCCTCCACCTGACAGGGGAGCCAGCACAGGAAGGCAGGTAGAGTGTCACCTGGGGAGAAGAAGAGCGAAGGCAGGCAGGAGGTGTATTTCTTCTCTCCTGTGCTGAGAACTGGGTCTAGATGCTCTGTGTTCACTGAGTTTCGACCTCTGGTCCCCATGAAGGCCCCCTCTCCCTCACCAGATGCAGAAGCAAGGGCCACTCAGAGAGCTCTGCAAGAGACCCACAACCCCAGTCCTGGCCCAGAGAACTGCTGCAATGCAGCAAAAGGCTCAGACTTACCTGAAGCATCTTTTTGTGCATTGCATTCTTCCCATATTCTCTGCAAAGCTGCTCACTCAGCATCTGCAGCTCCCGTCCAAACTGGATCATTCTCTCTGTGGCAGCGTGGTTACCTCCACAGAGCTGCCTCTGGGGACAGCTGTCTTCTAGAGGAAAGGCAGTAGAGAAGTAACAATCATCTCTAATTCCCCATCACTGCCCACTCTGTGTTATGTTAGTCATAAACTCCTTCCCCTTCTGAAGTTGCTCCCTGCTCTCAGTTTATGCCAGTTGAAGATTTTTCTGATCCCTGCAACACAAAAGTCAGTAGTGGTTTTCTCATAGCACCTGCTAGGTACAGGGAAAACCTAAGCTCTGTTTGTTTAATGCCTGAGAAGTACCTACAAATCAAGCACTCTGATAAAATCATGGGAGCTTGCAACTCCAACTATTTACCTTTCATGTGTGTGCTACAGCATACACAACATGGAAACCCCTGCTCTAACAAACCCTGGACTCAGAAAACTTTCAGTCAGAAATACCACCACCACTAACTTTCCAGCATTAGGTGGCCACAAGATGCATTATAACTGGAGGAACCCCCACTTTCAGAGTAGTGTAGCTAACTCATCCTCTCCCTCCTGGCTAAAGCACCCACAAACAAGACAGTGCTATGCTGAGGACACTTTACAGCTAGGCATTATCCAGCTCATCTCAGTTTCTCAGCTGGAAGAAGCACTGGGACTGCTCTGAGCTGGAATCCATAACAAGCGCTGAACAAACCTTTGACTCCTGTTGAATTCTCTGCTCCACATCATCATCTGCACTGCCACGAGACTATGAAAAGCCAGACCTGGTTTTAGTTCCAGGATAGATTACTTTTCCCCATGAAATGGGCATCTTGAGAACTTCATTCACTGAGGTGGGGAAAGAACCCCAAAGTACATTTTGTCTTCACCACAGTCAAACCACAACTTCAACTCTTGCACCAGTTCTTTCTATTTCCCTTCACCCCTTCTGCCTCTGAGGCCCTACCCATGCTGGATTCATCCGTCTGCAGGATCTCTTCATGTTTGTAGGTGCCATTCATTATCCTGGTGGATGAATTTTCCAGGACTCCATTGGGGTAATGCTCTGCCTCCATTTCCATCTCACTGTCACTGAGGTGAAAATCAAAAACAAAGGCCAGAAGTCTAAATTAGAAAGGGAAAAAAATTAAGATCTCAGATGCCAAATGATGCCCAGCAATAGCCAGTAAACCAGGAAAGGTGCCAGCTGGACTACAGGGAGCCAGATGGTCTAATTCAGTGTAGCAAAAATTGTTGCAGGCTTCTGAAGGCAACTTATGAAACAGATTTCTCTTCTGAAAGTGCCTGTCAAAATTACAGGTGCAGAGTGCTAATAATTTTCTCTTCAGGAAGCAGTCATCTCTGAGACAGTGAACAGCAGCCATGGAAGAAATAACATACTAACACACTAAACAGGAGAGAAATCTTGGCTGAGCTAAGCCATTAACTCCTGCAAAAAGTGAAATACAGAGCACAAGGGCTCTAGGCTTAAATGTTCAAGACAGCAGTCTGAATGAGATTGTTGATTAAGTGCTATGATGAGAAAATCTTGCTGGGACTTGAGCTCTACATTTGAAAAAAGAATCATAAATCCAGCATTATCAAATTATTCTGGTAATTTGAGCCTGAACAACTGTTCCTCACTTAGTTACATGCTGTGTTGTTCTCAAGAGGTCACAAGAGAATACAAATTGTCCTGCAAACGGTGCTCAGCACAGTAGTCGGAGGATGAGTGCCAGCTGCAATTAGCAAGAGATTCTGCTAATCACAAGGATATCCTCAGCTCCAGCAGGGCCTCAACAGCCCTGCAACACCAACCTGGAAAGCGAGCCCAAATGAGCTTCAGTTCTGACCGTGGCTCAGTATGCTCTATGCTCCAGCAGTAACTTTCCCCCTCTCCTGGACAGCCTACAGCTTCACGGAGAAGAGAGGCTTTCTATAAGTCTGACCTGCTGTCACAAGCATGGAACTGCTGATTCAGAGGTTCATCTGGAAGGAACCAGGCAACGAGGCAAGAGGTAGCCCAAGAAAATTACTCAAGGGGACAACGCACCAACTCAGTAATCCGTGGAGCTGCTGCCTCACCTGCTAACAGGCAGGCAAGTGCTTTGCAGCAGTCATGAGCTGGCTGAGGCAGCAGTAACAGGTAAACAGCAGAACTTCTATGCAAACTATCATGTTGGGCTCTGACAGCATCGGTTTAATGGGACAGCTTGGTGTTTGAAACAAGAGCACAATAATATTGCTTACGAGATGAGCCTCCAAGCCTGGGCCAGAGCAGGAGAACTGCAACAGGCCTGTGTCTGCTGGGAATAGCAGTGACCTTGTAGATAACACAGAGTTACTCTGTTGTTCAAAAGAGCAGGACAGTTGCCATTCTGGCTCTTCAGAAAGCAGACTGAGCCCTCTCCCATCACCTCACCTTCCTCAGGCATCTACAAAGGAAAAAAATACCTGGTTTCCTGGTTACTCGTACTACTGTGCTGCTGAGATTTGGTAGAATCTGTAGAATTGGACTCAGAGTAGTTCACAGATGAGGGGGAGGAGGAGGAGGAAGAGGAAGATGATGAACTCAGTGTTGGGTATTTACTGTGACTCTGCTTGCTTTTCGTGGACATGACTCCATTGCTACAGGTTGGACTATCTGCTCCTGAAAGTCGAGAAGGGGAAAAATGAGATCAGACTGACAATATCTCTCTACTGTGAAGTCAACAATTCAGCAAGAGAGCAAAACCCAAAGGAAAAAGCAAAGTAAGACCACAATCTTAAATTATTATTCATCGTCCTTAAATTCAATGGGGTTTAGCAAAACCTCAATGAATACGGAAGGAACGTCACTGCTCACCAGCAACATCTGTGCTTAATGAAGTTCCAAAAATGGGCTATAAACAAGAGGCTGGCAGAAACAGCTCACACAAGCACAGAAATCATTGTTGAAACATGAAGCATGGATGGTTTGTAAAGTTTACTAACTCTTTTCTCACAAACCCAAACATGTCTCATAAACCCTCTACCCAGGAAAACTATGCAAGCACAGGTAAAAACTGGGCCACAAGAACTTTTTGCAGGAAGAATTCCCCAGGCTTTTCACAACTTATATTAGGTATGTAATTCATTCACCCAACATTCAGCAAATAACAACTGTCTTCTTAAAAATCGCATGCAAACCTTCCTTGTTCAGGAGAATAGACATCACTAACAGGAGAGTCAGGCTTGAAATCTCACCCCAGCCTCTGAAAATGTGCTGTGGAACTCGCTGACACAGAAAACAAAGCTCTGGTCATTAGCAAAATTTTATGTGGATTAAAAAATGATTGGCTACATTTACAGGGGCCAAGACAAGAGCAAATCATTAGGGGCTCAAATAAACTTTGGGAAAACTCACTATGGGCTTGCCTTCTTCCTATACTCTTCCCTAGGCAACCAATATCGACCATAAATTCTTGCCTAGTTGATGTGACCTGGCATGGCTGTTCTCCAAAGTGATGGTGATACATCCAAATTCATCACTTGATACCACAATTCTATTTATAGCTAGGAAATTTGTTTGTATTGTATCTCAACAACGCAAGGAATCAAACAACAGGCCATCCTGTGCATTTTAATTACAACAGAGGGGACCTCATCAAATATCTAAGGGGTGGGTGTTAGGAGAATGGGGCCAGGCTCTTCTCAACGATGCCCAGTGACAGGACATTAGGCAACAGGTACAAACTGGAGCACAGGAAGTTCCACCTGAACATGACAAAAACCTTCTTTCCTGTGAGGGTGACAGGGCACTGGAAGAGGCTGCCCAGGGAGGCTGTGGAGTCTCCTTCTCTGGAGATATTCAAAACCCTCCTGGATGTGCTCCTGTGCAATCTGATCTAGGTGACCCTGCTTTAGCAGGGGTGTTGGACCTTGATAAGCTCCAGAAGTCCTTTCCAAACTCCACCATACTGTGATTCTGTAGAGAGCAGATGACCTTTAATATTTGCTCTTCTCACCAGGAGACACAGAAAACACACTTACCAGTACTATGAACATGTGAGTTGCTTGATCCATGTCTGGGACTTAAGCTGGGGGACCCGGGGTAACTGTCCTGGGATCTGGGGCTGCGGGCACTGAAACAACGCACTTCACTGTCTGTCCCGTTCACCATCTCCACAAACTGCCGACACCTGATTTCATAGGAGGGAAGAAGGAGAAAAGGGTGCGTGACAGCCAGGATGCTCTGCATTGAGGCTTTTTGAGTTAAATTTCATGGCTTAAAAAAGACAATTCAGCCTCCTGGTACCTTTGATTTGCAAGTGCTCTGATAATGCTACGGGAGGAAGGAGCTCAGAAACTGCAACTTTGATGCTAATGAATGTTGAGACATTCCCAAAAAGCAAGTTTATTTCCATTGTGCTAAGAAGAAACTGTTGCTTTACAGCATGCTTTCACCTGCACTGTCTCTGCAGGAACTCCAAAACTTGACTGTGGTTTTTTTTTTTCACAGTTCCCCCACTACTCCATCAACCTAGAAATGCTGGTGGCCAATGGCAAACAGAGAAGGAAGGGTAAAAAATGCAATATCCACAGTGAGGACAACTCCCTGTTTAGCTTTACTGGGAACTGTCCTTACGTATCTCAGGAGGAGGAGACCCAGTCTGTGTGATTGGGAGAACTGGAACACCCAGGCATCTTTTTCCTTTTGTCTCTATCCTAGATAGCCTTTTCCACACATCTGCCTTTCTGGGAACCTTCAGAGCGACTGCCACGTGCTCCAGTGTTGCAAGATCTCCCCAAGGCAGGTAAAGGTGATCTGTGAAGGAGTTTCTGGCAGTAAGTAAAGCTGAAATTTCACCCACCTTTGCCTGGCCTCATGAGGCAAAGCTCTCTGGGTCTGAGCAGCAACAAAAAGGCTATGACTACATTGCTACAAGCACTGTCCAAAGGACTGACCCTATGTCATCTCCCACCTGCTCCCAAAGGGATCTCAAACAGCTTGAATTCAGACTAAGGTGTGCAGCCAGACTGGATGGCTGGACAGCTCTTTCTTCCTCCTTCATCTATACATTTCAGAATTATGGAGTACAAAGCTATTCATACTTACTTTAACATGAAGAGCAGGTTGGGGTTATGTTCTAGGAGGCCAGGATAGAGCTGCTGGGTGGCTTCTATAGCCTCTCCCACTCTGCCTGCTAATACTAGCTTCTGTATTCCTGAAAGCAAAGGAGACCTATTGACACACAGGACCGGCCAACAGGAATGGCCAGAAGAGTTGTCTCACATTTGCCACACAGCTCCCCGCTACCACCTTGCACAAGGGCTAGGGAGAACTGGAAACCACATTCTGTTTATTATGGATTAGGATGAGGAAAAGCCTGTGAAAATGAGCAAGAATCTGTTAGTAGCTCAGAAACACCAGAAGGATCTGAACAATGAAGTGGGTGTGCTGGTGTGGGATGCTCTGGGACTTCAGTCCTTTAGTCACAGAGCTATGCAGTAATGGACAAGAAAGTAGGACATGACAACTGGATGGAAGCAGGGAGACTGCTGGGGAAATGACAATTTCAGAGAGGAAAACCCCTAGGTCACCCCCACGTCACATCCTCTGGCTGGTCCATGCTTGGAAGATTACTGTATGGCTGACCACCAGAGGAGCAGGGTATTTTTAGAGGGTCTGGTGCTTAAACCACAGCAAAATACTGCCTTCCCACAATCCCTACTGCTAAATAGAAGTAATTATACCAGGAAAACTGGGTTCCTGCACATCCCACCTCAATGTATTCCCAGAGAAGTACCCTGAGGTGCAATGAGGATGTGGCACCTATCAGCTGGCTGCAGGAACCAGCTACTCACTGAGCTAGAAAGACTCAACAAGCTGTACATTTCTAGGAGGTGCAACGATACGAGGCAGAAGCCATCTACCACCCTGGGTGTTCATGCCCCAGGTAGGTCCCTTCAGTGGGTCAGAAGACGCAAGGGCAAAACTCAATGCGGTCTCCGATTTGATCCCTCAGGGAAGCTGCTGATCTACAGAGGTTCACATTTTACTTTTTACTAAGTGTACTTAAACCAGAAACTAAATGTATTTAAAACTAAAATGCATTGCACTTTCCTCTCTGTTTTTCCAAGACTCCTTACAAACAGCAGAGAGGAGGGTCTGAATCACCTGCTTTGTGAGCAGAGGCTCCAATAGCAACAGGCTGTGACTTTCACAAGTCATGAGCAGTTGGATGCTCACCCTGGTGATCCTCACCAGCAATCCCCAGAAACAATATGCAACAACTTGTCTTGGCTCCTGCTTCTCTGTGTCTATTTGTTTGTCAGCACAGCTAAGAACTAAACCCACAGACGTGGCTCTCACACCAACGTGTGTTGCACAGTCTCCTTCATTTTGCTCTCTGTTTCTTCTACTTCAATGCACGTCCATTTTCACGTCTCACTGCTTCTGACAGCTCTCTTCTTTGCCTTGTTTGGCAACTCTCAAAGATGTCACTGCCTTTTATATTTTCCCCTCTTCTTGTTTTCCCATCTGTGTTTTCCTCACATCTTTCATTAAAGCCCCAACTTCAGAGCTCTCTATTCCTTCCCTTCCACCTGCCCTGTCACCCGTCCTCAGACAAGCACAACTTGCAGGCCTCCCCACGAGGCTTTACCAATTAAAACCACACCAGCAAGAGCATTGGCTGGGGTCAGGGTTGCATAACACATGACCTGGAAAGCACCAAGTCCACAGCACTAACAGGCAGCAACTACAAGTTATTTTGGGTACTAAGCAGAGTCCCCAGATGAACCTGAATGCTGGCTAAGCATGTGTAATGTATGGAGAGCGAGCTACACCAGGGCACGATGCTCCTGATACACAACAGTCACATGAGAAATGGTTCACAAAGGGAAAGGAAATGCACCGAGCGGGACACAGCCTGTATTCAACAGCCAGGAGAATGCAGAAAACACACCAATGTTCTCTAATTCTGCAGTCTAAGTCTGTGAATAGAAAAGCTAAAAAAAAATACAGCAGAAAAAAGCTACAAGCCTTATTCTGCAGGACCCAAAAAGGACTTACAGCCCTGCCAGCTGTCATATGAGCCACTTCAGCAGCAGCAGCAGTAACCAAAGCAGACACAGAACACAAATCCTTCACCTCGTGTGAGCTAAACATCTGTGAATCTGCAAAATCCTCAACATGCAAAAAATTGACCTGAAGACAAATGTGCAAAGAGGCTGTAAGACTCTGAGAGCTACAGTCCAAATTGACTGAAGTGTCTGGGTCCCTATGAGCATGCTAAGGAAACTGTTCCTGCTGCAACAGGCTGCAGAGAAGAACCCAAAGCTATCTCTGGTGCACAGTGACTTCAGTTTAGGTAAAGTCCAAGGCAACCTTTCTGTTCCCCACTGATTTAGCGCTATCTCCAAGAAGCACCTTCTGCCCTAGATGTTACAGTTAGCCTGATGTGTGGAACTGCTGGACTCAAAGCTGAGAGTTACCTCATCTCTTCCAGAATTCAGCTATTTGCTTTCAACAAGACCGAGGAAAATTAATCAAGTTGATCAGAAAACTCAGAATACTCAACACAGCCAGGCAAGCAGGTCACTTCTCAGAGCAGAGGCAAAGGAAAGAATGGGGCAGCTCTTCAGGCAAAGATAGCAGAGGGTGGAGGGGACGCTGTGATGATAGGAAAAGTGTTCCTGCTCCCAGCAGTGGCCCCAGGCTCTACAGACCCCCAGGCAGTAACACTAACTCAGCAGTGTGCTGTGGACAGCTTTGTACTGTCGTGGAATAACTTCTGTACTTCCACAGCATTTCATTCCTTTGCAGAGACCTGAAGGTAACACATGGCTAGTGTGCCACACTTTGGGAACAATCACTCAAGAGACTTACTTTGCCTGTTCTTTATTGAGGTCTGTTCTTCCTGGATTGTGGTGTCTGTGACTCTGGCAAAGGCAGTTGCTGTTGAACAGTACCCATGATGAACCAAATATGATGAAACCATACTAGAAAATAAGAAAATACAAACAGATGAAGAGACATTAGTCAAACAGGGTAATCACCATGGAGAAAAAAATCATCACAACAGAAGCTGCAATTTCAGTGACCAAACTCAGCTTGCTTAGGACATAAGCAGGGTCCTACTTCTGGGTCCAGACATTGTAAATTTACAAGATAGGCACCTGGCCCTCAGCAAAGAAGAGGGAGGCTCTAAATTTACCTTCCAGGGTGGAAAAAACAAGATTCCAAATGCATACATAGTATTTATTTATTTAATGAAAGCTGTCCAAGGGTCAGGATTGTGTTACTGCCAGTGACATCCTATATAGACATAAAATCCGAACCTCAGAGAGGATCATAGCTTTCAAGTAGATCTTGAAAAAGAGATTCTGGTCCTGAATTTCTTCTATCATTGCCAGCAATTTTATCTTTGGAAGTTGAATCTCCTTAAGAATTCAACACATTCAACACTTTCTTCTGCTGATTTACAATGAGCAGGCTGTCAGCACTGATTTTACAAACATTAACATATTTTTTAGTAGTATTTTCAAAAAATGTTGGGGGGGAGGTAGTATCACTGCCAGAAAACAAACACAACAGAAATGCCTTTCTGAACAGACCATTCCTAAAGTGCTTGTGCCTTCCCAGGATACGGCAGGTAAAAGTTAGTGCTCACTGGATTTTAACAAAATCTAAAAGCCAGCACGGGATTTCATAGCTTCTAGTGATGAACCTCAAAATAGGCTTCTCATTATGAAGCTGGTATTGATCCAATTGAGTCACAGCTCAAAACAAAGGTTCAATTTGGCTACTTCCAGTACAAGAAAGAAGTATTTTATGAGCCAGCAATTTTCAGGCATAACATTACAGCAGGTGTGTGACAAGACGTGTACAAGACACGTCCTTCGCTCTTGCCAGGGGACAGACAGGGGTAACAAAGTGCATCCTTCTCACTGTTGAGCACAGCAGCCAGGTCGCCCAGGCTCAGCCAGGCTGAAACACTGAGCACAGTGATCCAGGCTGGCTGGACAGTGAGGAAAAGCCAACTCTTCCTTCAGTGTAACTCAACAGCCAGGGTCAGGTGCTCAGTGCAGCAAAAATTTAAATGCTCTACAAAGCTGCACAAAAACTGAGCTCCTCCCTGTGCCGCTTCTACCCATGACACCACAGGAAGTGTCCCTGTGTAGGTGCACAGCAGTATCACACACTGGTCACTATGCCAGGTCATTTTCAGCAATCACTTATGAGTTCTGTGTCTTAACTACTTACTACAGCAGTGCTGACACTCAAACACTCAGCAGCATGCCTGCATCCTGGGGCACCTCTCCTGAAGTTCTGGAGGAACATTATCGCGCTCCACCGTGACCTGTGTGTGATGTTCATGCAGACAACAAAGCCCTTTTGGAATCCCAGGTTCTCCAGAGGAATAACTTTTACTGTTTGGGAGCCATGGTTGACACTTGTTGAGAGCAGAAGTGCTCAAATCACAGGAGCAGCTTTCTCTATGCTGCATCTAGTGGTGCTTCTCTCACCTAGAGTGCCCATGGTGGTGGCAGAGAGCCTTGTACTGTCTGTGACTTCTCTTCTTCAAAACAGAACTTCACTACATGCTTCTCTGTACAAACTACACAAAGTTCTCCTCATTCTGCATGGCACCACTTAAATTCTCAAACGAGAATGCCGAGTCCTCCCACTTTGTCAGAAATAGGGACCTATACTGTTCCTCCTCCCATAATCAACCACAACAGCCAACTTCAAGTCTCAGATTATTCCTACTCAGATTCCTCATGGCAAGGGCTAACAAGATTAGAGATCCTCTAAGACTGTAGCAGCACACAAAGAAGACAGGTTATCCATGTAAGCCACTTTCGAGGTTTCAAGAACTTGAAAACCGTGCCAGATCAGCCCCTCTGGTGACAGCAGCCCAGGAGGGCAACACAGATGAAAAATCCTGCTAGGTTAATCCTTCCTCTGTTCTCCAGGGAAGCAGTCCCTACAGCAAACCCTCCCCTATGACAGCCTATCCAAGACTGTGACTCTCAGGATCTGCCAGGGAGGAGAGTCTTTGAAGGGAAGGAAATGCTTAGCTGCACATTTACAGATTAAGTAAGAGATAAATAACAAAGCTATAAGACAAGAAAACACTGGCCCAAGGGCTTAGAGTTCCAACCTGAAACAGCTGGACTAGTAACATGGGGTACGAGCTCAGACTTAAACCTGCCTACAGAGGGAAGGAAGACAGGAAACATGATACTGATTCTTAAAATGAAATCCAAAGAGATACAAGAAACTGCAGAGCAGTGACCACACCTCCAGTATGCACGTCAGAAGAAATAATTCTGTAGAACACAAGGGAACAAACACACAGAGAAACCAGTCCTGCAGCGGAAAAATCAACAGAAAATCAACAGCTTTTGTAAAGGGAAGTCATGGTTCTCTACTTCGGTGACATTTTTGGAGAGAGTCCAGAAGCAGGCAGAAAAGAGACAATTTTGCCATCCACTTGGTTGTCCAGAGATATTTCACACAGTCTTTCAGCAAAGCTCCTCAAAGAAATTGTGTTACCATGTGATAAAAGGAAGGGGCCAACATAGCTAAACATTCAGTTAAATAATAGGGTGGGAAAAAAATTGTCAGTTTTACCAGGGAAAGGAAAAAACATTCTAGTGCTGCAGCAACCTGTGCTATTAACATTGGATCCGACTGGATTTAGCTCCATTCACCACAAGTCTCTGGGCTCGGCCATCCAGCCAGTGTTTGACCCAGTGAAGAGTGTGCTCACCCAACCCATGAGCCACCAGCTTCTCTAGGAGAATGCTGTGGGAAACAGTGTCAAAAGCTTTACTAAAGCCAAGGTAAATAACATCCACAGCCTTTCCCTCATCCACCAGGTGGGTCATCTGGTCACAGAAGGAGATCAGGGTGGTCAAGCAGCACCTGCCTTTCATGAACACGTGCTGGCTGGGCCTGATCCCCTGGTTTTCCTGCATTTGCAGGGCGAGCTCACTCAAGATGAACCACTCCTTTATCTTCCCTGTTCCAAGGTCAGGCTGACAGGCCAGTAGTTCCCCAGATCCTCCTTCCAGCCCTTCTTGTAGATGGGCATCACACTGCCAAGTCTCATCATCTGGGACCTCCCCTGTTAACCAGGACTGCTGATAAATGATGGGAGAGTGGCTTGGCAAGCTCCTCCATCAGCTCCCTCAGTACCTGGGTGAATCCCATCCGATCTCATAGACTTGCGAGTGTCCAGGTGGTGTAGCAGGTCATTAACTGCTTCCTCCTGGACTATGGGGGGGTTATCGAGCTTCTCCATCCCTGTCTTCCAGCTCAGGGGGCTGAATACCCTGGGGATAACTGGTCTGACTATTAAAGACTGAGGCAAAGAAGGCTTTAAGTACCTCAGCCTTTTCCCCACCCCTGGTGGCAATGTTCCTCCTCACCCCGTGTCCAATGAAGGATAAGAGATTTTCCTTGGCTCTCTTTTTGTTATTAATATATTTGTATATTTTTTTGTTATCTCTTACAACAGTGAGCAGATTGAGTTCTAGCTGGGCTTTTGCCTTCTAATTTTCTCCCTGTATGATGTAACAAGATCCTTGTACTTTTCTCTTCCCTGCCCCTTCTTCCAAAAGTGGTAAACTTTCCTTTTTTTCCTGAGTCCCAGCAAAAGTTCCCTGTTCAGCCAGGCCGGTTTAAGGCACATGGGGACAGCCTGGTCCTGCACCTTTAAGACCTCCTTCTTGAAGAATGTCCAGCCTTCATGGACCCCCTTTGCCCTTCATGACTGCCTCCCAAGGGACTCTCAACTAGTGTCCTGAACAGGCTGCCCTGAAGTCCACAGTAGTGGTTCTGCTGCCCCCCCTCTTTACTTCAGTAATGCTTCCACAGATTTGTTCAAGTCAGACATCAAGATTCTCTCTTTCTTCAGGCACAAGATACTCCTGACCTCCGACAACTCGTCAATTGTTCTCACCAAGTTTCACTCAGTCTTATTTTTCAATGGGAAATGTATTCAATATTTATAAATGTATAAAGTGCCAGAATTGTGCTTTCAGTTAGGTTGGTTTTGGAAGCCTTTGGTTTAGGCTATTTCTTGCTCTTTCATTTCTGAATTTACCTGACTTACATACTGGCTTTTCTCCTACGTTAGAGTATTTATGGTGTCCTCTCCACTCCCCTTGCCCCAGTGCATCACCTCAAAGTGTATGTTCTTCCATTCCTACAAGCTTTCTTGTAGTCTTTGGCTGAAAACTTCTCCCATATCTTTTACATTTGAAACAGCAGCAATCTACATAGGAAAGACTATTAAACAACAAAACAGAAGGTAAAACAATTTGAGTAAAATGCACTGACTGGCAATTTTGAAGCATAAATTAGTATTAAAAAAAGTAATTAAAGTCTAACAGAATAAAAGAAGCTGAATACCAGAACAGTGACTTACTTCTGCAGCATGGCTTGCCACTCGCCTAGTCTGTCTCCTATAGGAAACCGCTTAATGGTGCTCTGAATCTTCGCTCGCCACTCCCTCATGTAGTCCTCAATGTCGAACACAAATGGCTGCTGCCCAAAGTTGGCATCCACTATCTCTCCTGGAGTCTGGAGACCCACTGTAGGGTAGAGATTTGACTGGGAAGGAAGAAAAAGAAAACCTGTATTAAACCCAGTTTTCTCTTTTTGGTTCCAGTTACCATGGTTTGGCAAGACAAAAGAGCTGCTCTTTAAATTGAATATTGTAACGGAACAGGAAGGGGCAACAGCCCTTTAGGTACATCTCAAGGAACTTCATGACTTACTGTGCAGTTATTAAAAGCTATTGCATAAAACTAGAACAATAGATTCAATGCCCATGCAGTTCATGATTGATGCCATGGCTGTCTATGGTGTGTCCACTTTCTGGCTTAATTTTCTGCAATTTCTATCAAAGTTTAAGAGCCAGCAATTAATAATTAAAAAATGATAGGGGCATCATATTGATAAACAGATCTATATGTTCTCCACTGCTTCAAATGAATTCTCTTGTTCCTTGGAAGCTGCTCTCTGAATATTTTCAGATACGGAATGGATGGTAACTCTTGAGGTTAGGTCTTTAATGATCCCAAGACAGCAAACTATCCACACAAGAAATTCCACTACCACTACAGACAAGTGGCATTTTAAGAACAAGTGTATGGATACAAATGGAAGCTCTGACCCACATGGGGATAAGGAAAAGGTTGCCATCACGACAATACCTTTAAAATTCAGCCAATAATTCATCTTTCAAAGATAATCTAATTGAAAATAGGTGATCAAAGTCTATCTAAGAAGTTCTTTGAATTCAAGATATTATATAAGAATAAGCTTATGGATGCGAACTGAATCCCTGAGCTCACTTAAGTGTAGGAAAAAGAGAAATGGCATCAAAAAGGTACAGGGGTGCCTGGTTCTCATCACTCTGGATCACATTTTTTAAAAACATGTTCCATTCACTGTTATATTAGTTTTCTGCAGCACAATTTACTTTTTTATTTGCAACACAGAGTTCACTAATCGTCTGCTTTAGAGCATCTGCTGATAGCCTGTGGGCTTTAGGAAGAAATCTCTCCCATGCTGCTCATGAGCTGTTTGGTGTGTTTTTTTCACTTTTCTCTAACACACTGGAGACTGACACAGTCAGAAACCAGACACTGGGCAGGGCACACAGATGGTTGTAGTGAAACTGAAGTCTGGCAGGTTATGGTTGAACCCACGTCTGATATTAGATCAGTGGAGGAGCAGACTGCTCTCTCCAAATCAAATCAGCAAGGACTCCTACTTCTGGTGGTCTGATGGTCATCAGAAAAAAAGATAGAATTATTCTGTTCTCCTCTATAGCAAGGGGTATGGGCTTTCTTACAATTATTTGTAAAGTTTATTCAACTAGTTCTTTACTATCGCAGAGACCCGAGACGTTGGCAATGTCACTGTCTCCTCTTGAGGCCTACTGTAGCTGTTGATTTTACTTTTTACGAAAGGTATTAAGATTGTTACAAGGCATAAATCAGCAGAATCCTAATCACACTGGCAAAAAAGGAGCCAGCATGTCTTGAGAAGTGATTTCTGCTCTCTGCTTTCACTGGCGTGGCTACAGCTGCAGTACTGTACTCAGTTCCCTGCCTCTACATCCACATCCCCAGCACAAGAAAGACATTCACAAACAAGTTCTGCTAAGATGGCCAGAGGGCTGAAGTGCATGGCATACCAGAAGAGGCTCTGGGAATTACCTTGGAGAAGAGAGGGGAAAAGGGATAACCTAACTGCAAGTCTTCTCATCCCAAAAGGGACGTGATAAAAAAGATGGGAGACCAGTTCTTCGCAAAGGTGTTCAATGAAAAGGACAATGGACACAAGCTGCAGCCAGGGAAATTTTGATGGGACCAAAGGGAGAAATTCTTCCTTTTGAGGATGATTAAGGACTGGAACAGGTTCTCCAAGACACTGCAGCATCTCTGTCCTCAGAGATTTTCAAAACTCAATTGGATAATGTCCTGACCAACCTGCTCTATCCTTGAAATTATCAAATCTCAAAAAAAACAAAGGGAAAAAAATGAATCTATAAACACAGGCTGGAAACTGAAAATCAGAAACTGGGATGATTGCATCATTGCTGACTCAGCACACCTCCTCCTTTCCTCCTTTCCTATTCTCACACCAAGGAAGCCGCTGGGACAGAGAGATGTGCAAGGAAAATACAGCATGATACAGGAAGAGCTACCCGAAGAAAACACAGTATTTAACGTCTCAGCCTCTCCTTTCTTTCAAACCTACTTGACAAGGAAATATCTCTAATGAAGGATCAGACCTTTTCACAGTCCATACAGACTTTTTATTAACTTAACTGCTAAGTATTATGAACCCAAGGACTACCAAAGCCAGGACATCCCAAACAGCTGAAAGTTAGAACTAAAAAACCCCAAGTTACAACATATCACCTATTTTTGAGCCACTTTTGTGTATGTTCACCTTTGAGGGGAAGCTGCCTACCCCCGGCTTTGCTCTATCTCTGAGTTAAAATTCCATTTTTTACATGAGGGATGTGTCCTCTCTCTTTGGCAGCTGTTGGGAACTACACACCTTTCCACCACTCTGCTAGACACAGGGAGATATCATCCCAGAACCCATTGCCCCAGAAGATGCTTCTGCCAGGTTCTTCGGGCACATCTTCTCCATGACATCTGGACCACCTCTTGCTTCTGATGTGGGCAGTCAGTTGCTCACAATCCCCTAATTCATCTTGGCTTGGTTTTTACCCCACTTGTCCTTTTGCACCCCTGCAATCCCACTCTGGGCTCTTCCACATTCCGCTTTTTTTCACATTTCTTATTGTTTCAACAAACTGTCAGGCAGGATAAACCTGATATGGGCTTGTGTAAATAAGAGTCAGGCCTAAGCAACGACTTAAATTGGTAAAAAAGGGCAAAAACTCCCTCTGTAGGATATTCACTTCTATTTGCAAGCAGTTATTTTTGTATTAACTTCAGTCTATGCTAAGCCAAAACATGATTTCTTTCCCTCACTATATTTTCGTACAAATGCAAACACTCTTTAGAGGGACCTGAAACAAGCTGAAGCAAATATGCTTCACCGTGTGGGACATCACAACAAAGTGTGCTTTTCAGTTAAAAATATCCATTTCAGCTTCCTAATATTGTGAATATTGAAAAATATTGCCATCATAATTTCCCTCTGAAAGGGGAATTTTGCAATAAGCACTTCAAGGAAGCTATTTCTAGATTGGTAATGCCTTGAAAGGTCAACCTAATTCCTTGTGTAAGCTCACTGACATGCCAACTCTAAAAGTTATTTAAGCTTGAAAGATGTAAAAGTAATGGACTTACTGGCCAAGGTTCTCACTGATGTGTGCTACCAGTAGCTTCAACAACACACAAGCTATAATGCAAGAAAAAGCTTTCAACCTACAGCCTCTCCCCGGGGGATTTCAGTGATTGAACAGAACCAGAGCCAAAAAACATGTGTCAAGCTGCTCAAACGAGAGAACCTCAAGGTTCACTCAGGTAAGACTGTTGTTTCCATTCTCATTTGCATTTTTAGACTGCAGCTGTGGCAGCAGCAGAACACAGATTACATTCCATATCTTTCATATGATGGATATTTTCTCTTCTTTCCATATAATGAATGGACATTGTGTTCAAGCCTGGATCAAAATGCTATAAGAAAAATACCACTTGTAAGTTATATCAACCTCAAATTCCCTACTGTCTCAAGACTTCTACGATGTCTGACAATAGTCACTGCATTTAAAACGAAAGTCTGTCTTGGCTCTGGCTTCCCCTGCTTCAGAAAAGGGCAGTAACCTTGACTATTTGGAAGGATAAGCAAGAAGCCAGGGACTAAGGGAGCAAAACCGGCCAGAAATGGACATGGAATACATAGGTGTCTGCAAGGGTGAGGGAAGAAGGTCATAATTCAAGACAAGGATATTGGAAAAGGAGGATGGGAATGACAGAAGTTGGGTGCAGGCATCCTTAGGACAAAGCTGCCAATACTGCAGCTGAGCCATTTAGCACATAGAGAGGAATGTCCAAAACCCCCCCAGAGTCAGAATTCTCCAAAGTTAGGGGGTGAATTGGCCCTCTTTTTAATGAGGAATTATCTCATGGAGGATAATTCTCAATAGTAGGACACCTAAAGGACATCCACTGTTCTCCTTCCTGGCCCAGAAAACAATGTTACTGATTAGTTGCTGCTGTAAAAGCCAGAAGGACATTTTCAAGGAAAACAGCTTAGCAAACTGGCTGGAAAAGGTACAGAGATATCATTTAATCATTGGAGACTCCGCCACGAGGCATTTGAATGATGGATCCCAAAACTCACCTGACCAGGTCTTCTTCCAGTTTAACACTAAAGCACAGTACACACAGATAAACAAGCGTGAGATCCTGCAAGGACGACCTGGTGAGATCAAAAACCAGCCAGACAGGGGGATGGGGACCTGACTGCTGCAAGAGCCCCTCTGTCTGGCCTGGCTCCCCAGCTGTTCATGGGTTGAAGAGCCTACAAATGTACACACCAGCTCACTGTGCACTCCTGAATCAAACTGATGCAAGTAAAGCTAAGCAGGAAGGCCAAACCTGTGCTGCAAAGCCCTATGGCAACACTTCAGCTGTAAATGACAAAGCAATGGTACACGTGTTGCATAGCTATTTCTGATTGATAGGAGCCTAAATAGTAATTGTCTATCTATCCCAACACAAAGACTGCTCTCATCTCAGAAAGAGGAGTCCAAATGAGAAGACAAAGCAGTGAAACAATTAGAAGGGCTATGGTAAAACTGTGACTCCTAATATAATCTATATCCAGAGAGGGACTAAAACTAAGGGGTATATCACAGAATCGTCTTCTTGCTATGGATGCAAGATCTCACTCCAAAAGGTTAATATTCATGGACAGGTAAAATATTATTTTACTTTAATAAACTGTATTCGGACCAAGTGAATAAACTACTATGAAACAACCCTCATAACAAGGGTTTCTGATTTAGAATACACTGCAACATTACCAAGTCCAAAGAGCCTAGGAAACAACAAAAAAAGCTGTATTGACAGCTGACGTGAAAATGTCCTTCAGTGCAGACACTGGCTGGGATATGGGAGAGATGTCTAAAGCCATAAATCCCATTGGGAAGGTGAACAGGGACTGCTAGTCATTATTTCTCACAACACAAAAATTAGAGGAACCAAATAACTGTTTTGGCAGGAGCTGCAAACCAAAGAAAAGCCAACATCCTCATACACAATGTTGAAATTCCAAAGAGGAAATTCATTTGGGGTTATTAGGTACAAAGACACGAGTACAACCTCAAGGACAAGAAGTTCTATGTATGAGAGAAATTGGATGCAGTGGATGTATTGGTGTATGCCTGACCTGGTTTGGGTTTTATCTTCTTTTCCTAAACACCTGCTCCTTGTCCAGGAACACTTGGGTCTGAAAAAGAGCAATATTTTTTTTTCCTCATGACCCAATGTGAAAGTTGTGCTTCTGTACAACCCCACTGGACGTTACTGCCTGGTGCAACCCATCTGGCATCACTACACTCAAGAGTAACTCAATATCAGGGCTGGTGAATCAGAGGAGTCCCTGTCAGCCCCACAGGAATGCCAAATACATCCCTGTAGCAATTCCAGGAGCTGGTCAGTCATCACGGGTGGGGGCTTGACGAACACCTGTGCCACAAGCACACACCCACAGCCAGCTGAGCCTGACCTTCATTCTCAGAAATACCCTTCCTTAGTCACACTGTGAAAAGAGAAAAACTCCACCATGGCTGCAAGACTTGGATGAGACAGAAACAAGTTGAGAATATTATCATTAGGCATTTTTAGGCTCCCTGATGACGGGACACGAGAGGCCACTCAATGTATTTGCGCGTATACTCCACACAGTCGAAGCTGCATTTGGAAGACTTGTAATGAAGTCTGAATCCTTGCTTTAATTCCAGGAAAAGGAGCAACATAGTCCTAAAGATAGCAAGGGACGAGGGGCAGCATGTGAGCAGCCCATAAACCCAACTACAGGATTACAAAGTTTCAGAAAAAGGAGCATCCGCATCATTCATTTTTTTCAACAGGGCATCAAACAGAGGAAAAAAAATCATCACCACTCCCCATTCTTCCCCCTCCCTTCTCTTTGCATCCTTAGTTAAAAGACTGAAAATAGGTGTACTTACAGGGAGGTCTGTAAAGGCTATACCTGCGGGGGGAAAAATATTAGAATTAAAAAGACAAAGGAAATTTTTTCCTGCTTGCCTACATCCTTAACAAGCTACACAATGCTACTGCATTTCAATAAATCCCAGCTCTGTTCCTGCATTTTGCCACCTGTTGTATTTAGAGGTAACTTCCCTCCCCAGTCCCCTCCTCTGCAAGGTTTTGCATATGGAGAAAGGTTCAGGGAAATGCCTGAATGTTTCAGACATCTCTCCCAAAAATTTGATATTTTAAAAAGCAATTCCTCTTTTCTTTGCTTCTCCCTCTGGAACTATGAGGGAGTTAGTTTTCAAGACTATTTTGGCTTCAGAAACAAAGTTTTACATACCACATTGCTTTGGTTTAGGCTATAACTAGTTCTTCTTACCAGCCAGAGAGACAGAAATGAACATTCAACATTTTGCATCACAGCTGGGGAACAGTTTTGCAAAAGGAACAAGCTGCAGCCCAAAGCACCTATGCAAAAGACGGCTTCGTCCTTCACTGCACTGCTACAGTTCCAAATGTAAGAGGTGGAAGAAAAGTGCATGGCTTCCCTTTCTATTTACATTTGGCATGTCAGAAAAGAGTATTTAAGCAGAGGCAGCCATAGTATGGGATGGCTAACAGAGCTGTGGCCAGAGACAACGCTCAGCTACAGTCAGGCTGCTCCTGGCACAGCTCTGCAATGCTCTGCATCAGATCTAGACGTGAGGTACTGTTCAGAAGGAGCAGAAAAAGCTTTCACCGCCCTCATCCACTGTGGGTGAGATCCAGCAGCCAGACAGCAGCACAGTGAGATGGATCAGCCAATGACAGCAGCTCTAATCCATGGGGTTTGGGTCACCCACCCCAACAGCACAGGGGAAACTGATGCCATGCCCTGTTCACCTTATCAGGCTGAGCTTAACTCATGTTTCAAATTAACAGCTCAGGAGCCCATCTGAAAGTTGTGCTCTTCAGCAACGCTTTCTGTTCCCAGCCAGAGAAAGGGTGGCACTCACACCAGTGTGCCCAGCTCTCACACACATTCCACCTCTCAGCCATGCAACAGTCCCTTCTGCCTTGCACTGAAATGCACTGCACAGAAGCAAGAGCACATCATTCTCCATTTTTGATGTTAGGACCAAGAGCTGCAATGCAACGTAACCAGATCAGCCTGACATTGTTAATTTGAACAAATATTACAAGTCAACATAGGAAACAAATAATTACTATTTGAAACAGCAGAGATCCAAATGCAAATGCCCAGAAAATAAAATCCAGAATACTTTACTATATAAATAGCCAAGGAGGTTCAATTAACATCCTGGCAGATAGCCAGTACGCCAATATAGTTCAATTAACATCATGGCAGCCCAGACCTTGTCTGTTGAGTACCCTTCTCTACAACCCAACCAAAAACTGTGTCTACAGGTGATGTTGAATACCTGGCTGAGAAAAACGTTCAGTAAGCGTTTCTCTCAGGCCAGCATTTTGCCCAACTATCATTCCTCACAAAAATCTGTTTTTCTCTTCACACTTGTTTTGATCAGCTGGTTAAAAGCTTCTTTCTACCCTTACACCAGAATGAGATCAACCTCGAGTCTGCCGTGCACTGGAGTCCTCCTCTGTCCCTAACGTCACTCAGAGCTGAAGGCAGCCCAGCTTTCTCAGGACAACTCCTGCAGCTGTACAGCTGGAAGCTGCATCCAGCCCATAGGCAAGCATGTGATTTTTGAGTGGCCTACAAGGTGGGTGGAAACTTGGCTGGACTGTTGGGATCAAAGGATTGTGATCAGCAGCTCAAAGTCCAAGCACTGCCCCTCAGGGACTGATGGCAGGGCCAGTGCAGTTATGTCTCTTTACTAATGAGCTGGATGAAGGGATGGCATGCACTCTCAGCAGGTTCATAGAAGTTAGCAATGGAAGAGTGCACAATACACTGGAGGGCATACTGCTATACAGAAGGACTCGGAGAGGCTGGAGAAACAATCCAGCACAAACCTCATGAAGTTCAACAAAAGCAACTAAAGAGCCCTTCCACCAGGCTGAAATATTCCCAGAAAACAGGACAGGTTGGGGCTGAATGGCAAGAGAGCAGATCTGCAGAAAAGGATGCAGGGATCCTGCTGGGCAGCAAGTTGAGCAGGAGACAGTGGTGAGTCCTTAGAGTGAAGCAGGTCAACAACATCATGGCCTGTGTTAGTATGAGTGCAGCTGGTAGGCTAAAGGAAGGGATTGTTTCATGCCTTTCAGCACTTGTGAATGTAAACTTGGAGTATGATGTTCACTTTTGGGGTTCCCAATACAAGACAGGCAGCAAACCTGGAGTGAGTTCAGCGGAGACCAACAAGATGAAGAGACGCTAAGGGAAACTGGGCTGTTCAGTCTCAAGGGTTGTTCAGACACTTATTGCTGCCAACAGCTATCCATGGGAGGGTACAGAAAAGACAGGGCCAGGCTTCTCTAAGGAGATGCATGGTGACAGGAGATAGGAGGCAACTGAGACAACTTGCATCATGGGAAATTCTTATTAGATATTACAGAAAAATAATTCAGTATGAAGGTGGTCAAACATTGACTCAGGGGACCAGGAAAGCTGGTCTTCAGTCTTGGAGACAGTAAAAACTTGACAGTTTTTGAGTAATCTGATCTAGTTGGTCCTGCTTTCAGCAGGGCATTGGATGCACGACCTCCAGAGATCTCGCCCAATGAAAATTACTCTATTATTACACTGCCTTTAAATTAAGGCATTTATATGTTTCACAACCTCTGTTGGCAGACCAACAACATGATTTACGTGTGCAGAATGAGATCTGCTGCACAAATGTGTCTGCTTAGAGAGCACATCCTGCATCTCTACTACTGCATACCCACATCCAACAAAGTCAACAGCAGAAAGCAAAGCTCTAACCAGGCAGCTGAATTTGAAACTGCACTCTTTCTCTTGAGAACCTCCAAAGCCTGGATCCAATTTAAAATAACAAACTTCATAAATCTGAAGACACAAGAACTGGACATCTCAAGAGGTCAGGTAGTAATAGCGAGTGTGTGAAGAGCCTCTCCTGTAAGTCCTCAATGTTAACCTGATCATCAAGGCAGTGATATAAAGACATTAAATGAAGGTTCACACTTGGGGTAATGTAACTGACACCTTCACCTGCCATCTAATCAAAGGATTTCCACCTTTCCCTGACTAACATAAACCTATACACATCTCCATGCATACAACATGCTTGTGGACCTTCTAGCCCATCAGCTACAGTCCACCAAGCAACACCCATCCTGTCTGCCTCATATTGGCCATTTTCTACACAATACATTTCAGAATTAAGTTAGCACAAGACAACACACATTTGGGTGATCAGCCACTACACTCTCCTTCCTAAATGGCAGGGCACTCCTCCCGTATCTGTTTAGGTAACCGTAACTCAGAGAATGCAAACACAGTGTTGATGGACTGCAATAAGCAACAACACATTCAGCAAAGATGGGCATCTTTAAGTTGATTAGGAAATGTCAGCCCATGACATACTTGAATACTTCAATGACTTGCTGATGAGGAGAAGCACTATTAAATCCACACAGCTATACAATGCTCTTGGAAACAGTTCTCCAATCAACCATCTCTGGTAAAACTGTTCTTACAGAGAAAACAGGCTGCAGGCAAGTTTGATGCTTTACATTCATTTTAAATCTGGTTCATCTTTAAAGTCTTGTTTTAAACCTATCAACGTTTTTGATCTCTGCAAATTTGGTTTGAGGACAAACCTGCTAAACCTGGGCAAAGCTGGGAATGCTTTACTAAAGTAAAAAAAAGATCTGCAGATCTCTACAACAAGCAGGTTTCCTCATTATCTCTAATACTCCTGTTAATCTCTAAACTAGTTGAGAATGGGTATTTTACCTTACAAGTTAACTTGGTCTTTCCATGTGCCTGCCCTACAACTCAGACTATGGAGTTTTCTATGCCAAGACTTCAGAGGGTTTCATGCTCTTTTTATAGCCCTGCTGCTCCATTTACCTTGCTCCGCTGTCAAATCTTAAGATCTGAAACGCTCCTACATTAGCCCCTGAGCAAACTCATCCAGTTAATCCCAGAGACCTGGAGCAATCACATTCCCTCATCATGTCTTGTGCCCAAGATTCTCTGCTTAATGGCTCAAACATTTTTCACACTTCTCCCGCTTTCTCTCTTAATTCACCCTCACCACACTTCTAGCCAGAACTCATCATGTTTTTCACTCCCAGGACTCTGCTCAGAACTTGTCAAAAGCAATTCAGCAGCAGCGAGAAGACATTCAAGACATTTTCCAGAACAGAGAATTAAGACTATGTACAATGTCAAAAAGTTTTCACATGACGTCTCCAAACAAAGTTCAAGACTTAGCTCCAACAGAACATCCAGAATATGTGATGGCCAAGAAAAAAAGTATACAGTGCTCCTGATGGATCAGATTAAATGGTTAAGTATGGAGACAGTGGAATATCATAATACTCGAGAGTACAGTACTCTTCCCAAGAGCTCACCAGAAATTATGCACTCTCCAGGCACACACTGCACTCCAATCCCACCCCTTCCTTCAGTCCAGTCAGTAAATCTACACAAGTCCTGTTCTGTGAAGTGTTTTGAGTGGGGTATTTTTCTACCAGCTTCTTCATTTTGAATTCAACAAAGTGGAATTGACACAGCAAGGAGAAGCAAAGGAAAGGAGTGCTTGTCTCTGCCAAACCACATGAATTATAGCACAAAAAGTGAGACAAACTTGTCAAGATTTACTTTATATCTTATGTGACAAAAAAAAACCCCCAGGAATTTGGATGGAGAATATCATCCAAGGGAAAGAAATTTTAGGTGAAAACGGCCACAATTTTCTATTTTAGACAAATCGGATATGATGGATCCTGGGACAACGTCTCTGAGAGATTCCTTTGGTCCTTAACTTTAGAGGAACCACTGAAATCACTGTAAAATGAACCAAACTATAGGTCAGTGTTTAAGTAACACTTCTTATGCTGAATTAATGTTTAGCTTCTGGAATACCAATGTGTTAAAGCTTATAGATACAGAAATCACTTTAAAAAGTGAAAAGACATGGATACAGTGTATTTGCAGTTAGTTGATTAATACACTAACTAAACTTCCCACTTCTTTATTTCCCTTTTGTCCAGACATCAGCCATTTCACCCAACCTCCCACAGCCTGTGCAGCAGCAGAGGAAAGGAGCAGACGCTGGGAATGCAATCCTAACCTACTGAAACAAATGGAGTAGCATAGAAACCACTTTACATGTTGGAAGTATTTATGTCTTGGAGCCAATTTACAACTCCTGACTGCTGCCAAATGCCTTTTTTCTCTCCAATGTCTTAAATCTTACCCACAAATGTGGGATGAGAGTTACAACACATGCAAAGTATCAAAGTAACAGGAGTGAGAGCAGAGCAGGAGCATCCCTCTCCTGAGAATACCCTTCTTTACTTACCTAAACTGTGGCCATTTTTTGTGTAAAAGCAGGTATTGTTGATAAGATTGACACAGCAGCCAATCACATCTCCAGTGGTGAAGGTAGGGCCATAGGGCTGTCCTGTCCCCGAAGAACAGAAGGAGTGCCCATCGTCACCATGGTACCCATAAGAATGTTTATCCCATCCTGCAGAAGACGAGACAAAAGACCAGGTCAGCAATGGAGCCACATCAGCAGAACGACACGGCAGCTACAGCTCTCAGGACACAATCTTCTGGTAGGAAATCTGAAATTTTGATTCCCATTCCTGATTCAACCCAAAATTCTCACATACCAATAACTGAAAAGAAATGAATAGTCATCAATTATAACACATCACTTAGGTTCCAACCTCATTTTTCCCTTATGAGAAATAATAAAAAGAACAATTGTCGAAAGTCATTCTGACAAAGATTTTTTTGTTTTTAAAAAAAACTTAACCCCCTGTTTCTGTTTTATCTTGCCTGCAGTGAAACAAGTTCCTCTTTGTACAATACTTTGGGTTCCCACTAATGTAATCTTCTAGCAAAAGCATTTAATAAATAAAATAATTCTCATCCAAATGCAGCTTTGTCTGTAAGCACAGCTCACAGGCGTAACTGAATGGCCAGAGGCACTTTTTCCATTCTCACATTTACATTTCCCTTCCACCAGTTTGTAAAGATTTTTGTGTTCCCCCTGGGCAACAACTCCTCTCATTCTGTGGACAGATTAAAACACAACCCTTAAAATGTCAATGGGCAATTTTCAAAGTGGTCAATTCTAACACTAATACCTTTTATTTCTTCTGCCATTAATATTGTGCCTAGGGTTAAAGTTGGGTTCAGGGATTGCACCCTGCTCACTTGCTCTTTTCTACACCTCAGAGTAGTTCCATTATTCAAAGTTCCTGATTTTGTTCTGTTTTACTCCAGTTCTTACAGGTAGAAATGCCAGCCATATTTGGTAACTATTGCAACAAAGAGAGATTAATCTATCCTTTAAAAGCTGAAGTGTTCTTCAGGCAACACGCTGGTCTTCTCTTTTCAGGTGTCTCATCTCCCTCTTGCAGAGGAAAGGACAGTGCTCTCAGCGTTGTAACCACATAGTGATTCAGCAACTGCCACCTGAACCTACCAACCTATGCCTGCCAAATACAGTTGCTCAAGTTGGCTTATCCTTTCCTCTCTAAGGAAACCAGCTACAGCAGGCAGGGAGTCACGAGGAACAGTCCTCTTACCAGAGAGTTTAAAGGAAGCATGACACTGTCTTATAATAAGACTTCAAGATGAATCAAGATCTTCTCCAGCTCTTTGGAGAGTTGCAATGAACCACACAATCAAAACCACAGCTCACAGAGAGATGTACTTCTATCAAAAAGCCCAAGATAGGCACAACATAGTAACAACAACCTGTGTTTTAAATGGAGACAGCTGGACCATGCCAATGAGAAACACAAGTGAAAGATGGTTTTGACCATCTGCTGACCTTTTACAGCCTAAGGGTAGTGCAGAACCTGTTAAATGTGGTTTTGGCAAAAGGTCTATAGAAGAAATGCAATGACCACGAGAGGAGAGGGTTAAAAAGTAGAAAGTGCACACCCAGTAATAAGGCAAAAAAAAAGGCTGAGCACATTGCAAATGACAGAAACCCTGGAAGGGTGGGCTGGGCCATCATTTTCCTACAAAATCACCACCAACACAAAGGTACTAGAAATTTAATCCCATGAAACGGTGCTTAGCAGTATGCACTCAGGTATCTTATCAGCAGGATCCACATGCTCAGGGTTTATCAGAAAAGCATGAATATTTGGTGCATGCCCAAGGCCCTCTGTTTATTGCACCACACCACATTGATACCAGTGGGAAAGTCAGGGATTGGAGCAAGACTCAAACATCCCATAGTCCAAGATTTTGGACCTTGGGGCCAAGTTTGGGAGTGAAAGATGTGAAGGACTCCTAGCAAATCCTAGACTTCAAATGGTGAATAATTTCCTATATTAAAGTATCACAGTATTAAATCCCCCAAACCCAAAGGAGCAGATCAAGAAGTCCCAAGAGTCAGCTCGGTCTTCCCTAGGACAAGTTCCAAAGAAGCTGTTGACAGCAGGACCAGTCCTGTTTAATACCTTCATGAAAGACTGGGACAACAGCACAGACACACTCTCAGCAAGCTTAAAAATGATGCCAAGCTGGGTTGCCAAAAACAAAGGAGGGAGTGATAGGGGCTCTAGAGTCTGTTGTCAAACTTCCATTTCTAAGACTCTATCCAGTAAAAATACCATTGAAATGATGTTTTAACATTATGGCTCCTTTCTACTATCCCTTTTATTTTCTGTGGTGTTGGCCTGTGGAAGACTGTCATCACTGATTTATTATTTTAGTCTCCCCAAACACAGACCTGCTACAAGTGTGTCAGTGCAGAACGTCTCTAATGAAGCTGCCTCGCAACTTTAAATGATAACATTAATCTATTTATCTCCTAAGATACTTAATAATACAATCCAAATACAAACTCTACTATATAAAAAACTTCCCTGGCATTACAGTATATTTAATATGAACTTGGCATCTATTACATCTAAGTAGCCAGATGCTTACGTGCCATGCACCAGGCAGGGTGCAGGCGACACTGTGCCTACGAGAGGACAGTTTCACAAAATACTTGTGCCAACCCAGGCACTACAGGTTCTGTAGTACAAGAAAGAAAAGGTTTTATTACCTACAGATCACGACTGATCCTACTGCTTAAAACCTCCTCCTGCTCCTGTAAGACTTGTGCTTCACAGTATCAGTACCTGTTGTACCACCAAAGATGGTGATGAACCGATGAGATGAACTCCAATGAAAAGTGACAGTAAAAAGGCTTTGAGGACAGCGACAAATCTAGTCTGTATTGCAACAGTGTCTGCAAAAAGCTTCATTTGAATCTTTTTCTCCAGAGACAAGCACTAATATCACCAGTTAAGGAAATCTGACTCACACAGCACTTTGCTAATGACACACAGGGTTAACTTTTTCAACTCAGATGTTGTGTAGGGATAAATCTGGACCTGACACAACACTAAGTGTTTTAAATCTAGACTGTCAGCCTTATCAAATCACCACAGTCATCTTAAAAAACCAAGCCTGATTAGTTTGAGAAAACTTACTGAACTTACCATAAACATAAGCTGAGTAGCATTAACTATATGCCTAACCTTTAGTTACTTATTAATCAAATAATGTATCAATATTTCTAAGATTCTGCCCAGAGTAAACGTCAGGGCAAAGGGATACAGGTTATTCCAGCACTGGCCAACTTCAGTCAGTCTTCTCAAATTCCCTAATAATCTGAATTAAAAATAACAACCAACACTTCTGATAGTTCTAGGTCAGAGTTATCTGGGCCTACGGATTTCTTATCAAAAGCGTTTGACATTATCTTGGATTACAAGCAGAGCAGGGAGTATTTCATCACATCTGTTTTGCAAACACATCCTCCAACTTCTCTCCTGATACAAAAACAGTTGCTGAAAACTTAAGACTTTTCTGCATCATTAACAATTTGCTATCGCCACCTAGTAACAAGTCTATGACATTACAGCTTTTTCTTCGACTGCAACGACACTTTTCATGCCTCTGGTAACTCAGTGGCTTCCTCCTTTACAAAATCTAACACTGTATTAATAAGGGCTGAATCAGACTTCCTTTATGCCTTCCCCACACTTAATATCTAGAAGTTCTCCGGACATTTTAACCTTTGTACCTCTCATACTCAAGTACTTCCAGAAGCCTCGGCAGTGCCCCAGAAGGCAGAGATGTCATCCGTGTGTTCTTAAAAAGGCTGGCCATACAGGATATGGGGTCAACCCAGACACGGATCCTGTTCCTCCTGCTTATGAGGCAGCAGAAGCACAGGACACACATGTATCATGCTCTTACTGAACAGTGTTACCGCTTTCCAACTGCCTGTAGCATACAGACATTCTGAGCCACATGGAGATTCTGCTGCCTAAGTGCTCCTCAAAGGCTTTTCCTGCCATTACATTGTTCCATTGTCCTTTAAGCACACAGAGGTATTCAGACCATCCACTGCATCCTGTGACATGGACCTTCACAGCATAACTGCAAACTGCATGAAAACCTCCCTCCTACTACTTGTATTTGATACCCTGTAGTTCTTGTGCAGGGGAAGATGGCAAACCGTGTATTCGGCCTCTCCAGAACATACATCATTATATAGATCTCTACAAAATCCCCCATAAGTATCCCTTTCCCAGACAAATGAGTCCTGGCTTATTTAGCTATTCCCTGCATTTCTGACCATCAATCGTCTAAACTGTTTCTGGATTTAGTGTTGCTTTTGAGAACGGAAGTGAATGTGCACCATGGAGAAGGGAACAGGTTATAGTTGTTCTTTGCACCATTCCCTAACCCTCTGCAAGTGAATCCTACATTTTCCCCTTTATTATCCTTTTCACCACTAAACCAATGAAGCTATTGTAATCAGCCCAAAACGCATCATCACTCTTCTCTGGGAAGCAACAACGCTCTCTCTGGACGCATTGGCAGCCGCCACCTCAGCGCCAGCGCACTCAGCCTCAGCTCACTCCCACAGCTGCTCTCCAGCACCTTTCACCTTACCACACTCAGGAGCTTGCAATCCTCAACAGGAGAGCAGTCCATCCTGGGCTGGTGGGATGCAGGCAGCTGCTTCTAAGCAAACACTGAACATACCCACATATGAACAGTTTCTGACAAGTAACTCATTCCAACAAGGCCGCGGGGTTTAAATAATATCCCATTTCAGTCCTTTGATGATAGCTGATGTCTAGAGCAGTGGACACTTCACTGGCAGCATGGCTACAGCACACATTTTAAGAACACCAGGACCTGAATACACTATCCAACCTTGGAATTGTGTAATATCAGCCCATATACAACACAGAGGTAATGCAACACAGGATGCTGTGATGGAAACTACCAAGAGTAGTATTTCCATTATACCTTTGCTAGCCTGCTGCTCCTTCTGCAGAGCACAGAGAAGAACACAAACTGATGACATCCCTCCATGCATCAAGGTTCAAACATATCAGACTTGCCCGTGGGCACAAGAGAATGGGGAAGGCAACATCCACAGGGACCTGTACTGAGCTGTCCCTTGACACTGTGCCAAAAGATGGACTTGCAAGGCCTAGTGACCATGGAAAAGATGGATGTTACAGCCTGACACATCCGATTCTTCCTGCTCTGACACATGCCAGCCTTAAAAAGATGGCATATAGAGGGCCTTTACCATTAACACATGGATCATTCCCTGCCCACGTACATTGCAAGGGGAAACACATTCCACTGCTGCTCAGCCCACACATTCAAGGAAATCCATATCTGGTGCCAAAGCTGCTGCAAAGGGCAGCATAAAATAAATTCACTGGCAACCAAACCTGTGATCAGGAAAACCTGAAGCATCAAAAGGAAGAAGTGGTGGTGGTAGAGTACATTTTTGGCTATACGAAGAGGAGACAGAGGTTCCTCAGAAAGAATCTGAAGAGCTGTAAATATGATTTGTGTTCATTGTATCCTGAGTAACATGGGAGATTGGAGGCTTATTCTTCAGACTCAGTGACTGCTCTGCAAAGAGCCCTTTGCAATGTCTGCATCTTTCCAAATTTCACCTCTGCCTACTTTCTCTCTTCGGGTTTTTAAACATTTCATTTTTCAGCCCTCCCTGTTCCACCCAGTATTTGGTCTGTGGCATTCCTCTTCCTGTTCCTCTGGCCAGCCAGCCCAGCTTCCTACAGCTGCCCACGCCAGGGCAAGTAGTGTGCAAACACGAGTCACAGAGGGACAAGAACTTGTGTAAACACACTGAAATAAACCAAACAAAATATTTTTAATAAGATTTATTGAACCCAAAGTCCAGCAGAAACAGATGTACAAATTTTGCTTGTACAGTGCTTGGGGAATGGGATATGGAGGGTGGAGCCCAGAGTCACTGCTGGACCATGTTCTGGCTGGAGGCAGGGCTGTTTCCATGCCCTGCGCTGTGCAGCCTGCTGTTGCTCAGCCAGCTCTGGGTCTTTGGCAAGAGCAGAGCACAATGTCAGTGGAGGGGAAAGTACCTTAACCAGAGGCTGAACAGATGAATGTTGTGCAGGGAGAAGCAGGATATTGCTGTTCAGAGTTGTTTCCACAATGTCCACAGTCCCAGGCAGGGACTGGTGTCTGAGGACAAAAATAAATATGGGGAAGAAGTAGTTACCACAGCAGATGCAAACCCACCCTCTACTGACTGCTCTACCATCTTGCAGTGGATTTGGCTCTGCCAGTGGAGGTACCTTTGGTGTACTTTAGCCCAGAGCACTGACAGCATGCCTTTGCCCCTAGCAAAGGAAAGGCTGAGCAGGCCCTTGTGCTTCTACAGCCTGAGAAGCTAAATGACTTGCCCCAAGAAGCACCTGGAGTACTGCAGCATCTCAGCTGTAGTTCAGTGTTACACCATTTATGCCAAACCATGTGAAGTTGCACAAACAGCAGATACTTGGGTGGAGCAAGGAGGTAGCTTTGTTTTTCTTCATTCAACTATGCTACAGAACCAAATCAACTATTACTGTTGCAACTTCACATCCAGCCTACAAAAATAGCCACTCAGTGGCCACAGCAAGCTATGCTATAGATTTGGGGTGGTGGGAGTAGCGGAGGCATGGTCCTGGCATGGAATAGCTATCTAGCTGGTTCACATAAAAGGAGGCAGTCATGACACCAGCTGCGGGACAGGAGTAGGACCAAGAAGCAACGTGCTTAGCATGTTACGGCATCTTCCTGGCAGAACTTCAAAGGCCTGGACACCTGCCCAGAAAGCATCAAGGAAAAAAAATGTCCCCAAAACCCACTTACCTCAGGACACCAGGAAATGAAGAAATCAAATCCTAGCTAGTAACACTCCAGCTTTTTATCCGTGCACCTTCTTTCTCGTAACAGCTCCTATTTCTTCTGCAAAGTGGCAAAATAACTTTGTATGCAGTAGCAGCCCAAATGCTGCACTGCAGGACCAATGCATGCACAGAAAAGAAACCCATTTAACTCCACAGAGGCCTCCACCTCACCCCAGTTCCCAGCAGACCAAGTAGATTCACCCAAGGCCAGTCTGGCCCCTACAGAGCACCAGATGATGCTAATCAAACAGCACAGGACTCTTGGCAGGCCCAGGCTGTAGGTTTGGCTCAGAGACTATTCCATGTCTTTGAATAAAGTACTTGCACTTGCAACTGTAAAAGAGACAAAGCTCAGACCAAATCCTCATGGCAGAAGGACTTAGATTTGGCAAGCATCCAAAGGAAGGGAAAAAGAGAAAGATCAAGTAAAGAAAAGAAATCACAGTATCTCTCTCATATTAACACAGAGCAGGAACAAAAGGACACAGTGATCCAAAGATGCAGAAGACTCCAAGGAAAGGCAGCTACAAAAGCCTGCAAGAGTCTGGGAGATCCAGCAGAACACAGGTGCTCCTAAGTGTTGTCTGCTCCACCACAGAGCCTATAAGTCAAAAATAGCACTGTAAAATTTCCTTTTTAACAATATTGATATAGCACGGCGATTTTTAGACCAGACTAGCAACTCCTACCATTTGACAGGTACTGCATGTTAACTAGAGTCCAAAACAACATCAAACCACAGCCTGGACTTAATTATATAAAACCACACTACCCATTGACTCATAAAGAGAAAAAACAAAACCAGAAGGCTCTGGACAGCTACAACACAGGCAATACCCTGTTTACAGGAATGGTCTGTTCCACCTGCCCCACAGATTTGTTAATAAATCCATTTCAATACTGTTTAGCATGTACCTCACCACAGACTACAGTAAGAAAGATAAAAATCCTACTTCCTTGAATAAAGATGGCAAGCCCTCCTAACTTACAAGCTTGATGGGCCATCTTCTGCCAGAGACAGACCATGATCTGGTCTTCCCTACATCAAAGAAATCAAGACAAGCTACAAGCCATTTATAGCCCTGTAAGAGCAAAACGTCATTAAAGTACAACTACAAAACAGGTTGGTTCCTTCCACAAAGGCAAGGCTCAAAAAGCTCTCTAGCATGATCAGGTCACCACTGCACTATTCTATCATATTCCCCTACACACCATGCTGGCGGGGGTGGAAGGAAATGCAAGGGTGCAAAACAATGTAGGCCAGGGATTTAAAAAAAAAAGGGGGAAAATAAGAAGTTTTGTCTTTTATCTATTAAGTGGCAGGGGCAGGGGCAAAGAACAAGTTGGATACACAAAGGTTACCAAGTACACAGGTTTCAAATCTCATTGTGCTAAATAATTCACATTTTCAACTTTTAACTGATGAGTAAAATTGCCATTATAAAATATTAAGACACCTTCAGAAAAATCTTGCAAAGTAATGGCAAGAGTTATTTTACAGAGACATTGAGGCAGAGCATTAAATGACTCAACGAAAAGCAATGTCAGAGTTCACCGTGGAATGCAGGGGGCTGGCATCCAGCTACTATTAAAAACAATCCCTAAAATGGTATTTAACAAGGTAAGAAAACTATGAACAAAACACATTTTCATAAACACAAGACCTTACAGAGAGAGAACTCTTACAGAAGCAGCACATCACATGATGTTAAGGGGTTGCAATAAGGCCTTCTAGATCTTAAACTGAGGTTCCTTTACATGCTTTCCACACCAATTAAGATAAAGCAACTGGGGTTTCTAAAGATGACCACGTTTATAGAATCATAGAATACATCAGTAAAAATAGTGAAATCCATCAGTTTGAGTTACAGTGAAATGTATGCTTGTGTTGATGTTCTCTTTTCTCCAAAAGGCTCAAAACAATAGGTACAGCCACTATAAATTTTTTAAATCTGAAAACAAAGAGTACTGATTACAGCTGTTGCTGACAGCTAAATACTGTCTCTAAATTGCTGCTCAACTCCTTACTGTCACTAAGATTACCTGGGTTGTCCATAATCTGTGCTACAGCTGGAGATACAACCTGGGATATTGGTAAATGCCAAATTCCAAACTCCATTATGCAATTCCATCTCCACTCTGCTTCAGAAAGTCCATTCACAAAACCAGTGCAAGCTGCTGGGTGACAGAAAGTTCAATGCAAAGGCATGCACCAACACACCTGTGTCATACACTGCTGGGAACACATTGAATGAAAAGGATGCAAAACCTCTACAAGGAGCCAGCCCATCTCCAGGAGAGTTACAGCACAGAAATCAGGGCATAGAAAAGTGCAGGACAGCCACAATCCCTAAGAGAGAATCACTTCTTACCCACACTGATGCCTGAGCCCTTAATAGCCAGTGGAAACACTTTCTTTGATTAATCTTCCAAGAGCCAGGGTTACTGAAATATCGATTCATGGTTTTGTACAGTGAATGATGTGGCTAAGCACTTTCCCAAATATTCCAGGGTGAAGTATGGTTACTGAAAGCTCAGCTTTTGGTCTGACTCCTCCTTTCAAACCTGAAGTCTGTGTGCCCAAAAGCTACTCTAATTAAAATACCAAAAGAAGAAAGGAAAGAAAGTAAAAACAACGCCTCCCTAAAAACCTGACCAAATGGCTGACAGTGTTTTTTCTGGCTGCAAACAGGGAGATTAAGGCAATCAATACAAGCAAACATGGGAACTGAGGTGGCTGTGAAGCAGAAAAAGGCAGGAACTTCAATTTTATACAATCCTCATTTTCACATAAATAGCTATAAATAAAACATGAGATTAAACAACCTAAACTCAGAAGGTTATTCACTACAATTCTGCAGTTCAGGAGCTGGTTTTGTTACCTTGCATCTCTGAACACAGCTGATAGAGAGCATCAGGGCTGGCCATACTTGAGGAGCATCACGTCTGACCTCATTTGAGGACCTGATCATTGCCACTTTGCTGTCACTCTTCAGCGAGTGTCATTCAGAGTACTCAAGATATCCGTCCAACTCCTCCACGCCAGCCAACTTGCTCAGTATCAGCTCTTAGCAGAAGGCTCATGTTTTAAAACATGTCCCACCTAAACAAGTTGCATCCAGCCATGTGCAAGAAAACCTTATCAGCGTAGGCACACCTAATGAGCAGAGCACAGGAGGGCATGGGGACAGAGGCTTTAGCAGCCACAAAGGGAAAGAAAGAAGTAGCACATAGTTCCAGGTACAAACAGAACTGCCAGAACAGCATTTCTTATTTTGCATGTATTTGACAGCTTATAAAACCTGGGTGAGTCCATCCACTATAAACTACAGATCCTGCCCACCACTCTTCAGCTCCACGACTCCAAAACTCAAGAGCATTTGGGAAGAAGGGAATGGAACATAGACTAATATATGAATCTGTGCATCTCTTGAAATTCCTGTCCAGCAGGTCCACCAGGACAGTTGTCAAGGACCAACCCACAGGACAGCTGTCCCTACAACTCCCCTTCTGCTGGTGCTGCAGACATCAAAGTCTTTCTTCTGCTGATCATGGGTGAAGCAGACATGAGCTGACACAGCTATATAAAAGCTATTTCCCCAGAAGGAGCCAGCCACGTGCAAGACACCAGGCCCAGAGAATGGACTGACAGGGAAAATGAGTGCTATTATGCTCCTCAAGACCAAAAATCTTGCAAGCCACTGATTTCAAAAGAATACAGACATTTTAAAAGAATGGTTGATCTGAACACAATCTAATCTCAAATACCAAATATACCAAATCATATAACTCAATGCGTATTTTATAACAAAATCACAGCCATCCTTGCATAAATTGAGTCCACAACCTTTCCCTCCTATATAACAATGCACCACCACATAGCACACCCAATTAATTCCTCTGCTTATATACTAGTTAAGTTTTAACTTTAGATGTCTCCAAAATTTAGACCTGCAAATCCAACCTCTGTCAAAGCCCACTATCGATATGTGAAAAATGGAATAATGTGGAAGAATGAACTTCCAGTTCTTCTAGGAACTGAAGACTGGATATGACTGAATTCATAGCAAATGCATCAAACTAATTTCAATATTCAAGCTGAAATTCTTGTGTGACCTCAGCACACAGAGCAGGATCTGAGAAAACTGATGTGAAAGTGAGAAAGCTGATGTGGGATGAAAAGAAGATGACTGAGCAATTAAGCAGAGATTGGCAGACCTCGACTGGTACTGCATAGGTCAATACACAACTCATGAAAATATGCAGAACCTTTGGGTTTTTTAAAATAAAGATCGTACAATTTTGAAAAATAACATCCTTTTAAAATAAATTTTACTGATTTGCAGAGTAGAAGCTGGAAGGGTTAAGTAATGCCAGAGGAACTCAGAGACCATGATTCTTCAACATAGATGCAGAAGGGCCCACATGGTGCATTTAAAATTTGGTCAGATACACATAGAATTGAGAGTGAAGACAAAAAAGGAAACAATACAAGTGAACCAGAAATGCCTGGAATAAACAGGAAATTAGTGCTTCTCAGATTACTTTCCTATGATGAAACTTTACATACACTGAACACACGAAATTGATTCCATATGGGGAAAATTATTACACTAAAAATACCTGAAAAACTTAAGTTCAAAGAAAATACTTTTGCTTGATTATAAGAAGCCCAAATTTCTTTTCCACTTATTCAGCATAAACTTCATTTGGACTTAAATGTAATAAAAACAATAAACAAAAGTTATTTTGAAAATAGCACACAGTGCAGCACAGTGAGAGCAGATCTGAAGAATGAAACAATCAGTTTAATCCAGTCTCAGAACATTATTTCTCCAGTATGTGCTTTTTTTTTTTTTAAAATGGGGATGGGTACCTTCTATCACTTAGCCTTATCTCGTGGACTGAACAGCTATTACCAGTTGAAGAATATTAACTGTGATCCTGGAGAGCACCTTTCAGTTTAGTTGAGAAGAAACAATGGTAGCACAAGTGAAGATGTAAATATAAGTACAGCAAGTGGTGACAACCAGGAGATTCACTTAAATACACCCCACTTACAAAAATAAGAAATTCACATTAAACAAATCCAAAAGGCTCTGACTTACAAAGGCCAGACATCCCAAATCTATTATAACATGTACCTTTTTCTTAGCAGCACATGTTTATTACCTATCACTGTTCTAAGCTCCACAATACTCTTCCTCCTGCCAGGTGAGCTCTTGAGTGTTGAGGAATCCCTCTAAAAATGTATTCAGCTGAACCAACATGCTGACCCACATCACTCTCACTTCTTCCATTACCTGCAATTTCTAAACATACCAATAACCTCTTAGGATGTTGAAGACTGATAGAGATTAATTTTTCAGGTCAAAACCTAGTCAAGTTGGCAGCAACAAGGCTATCCAAGTGTAGTTTTTGGAGCAGCTCTCAGGCTGCTTTGTCCTCTCAGGTCCTACTAAACCTCAGATTTTTGGCACTGCTACCTGCTCCCAAGTAACCTTCATTTAAGCAACAGGGCACTTCCCCTTGCTCAAAACACATTCGTAGGGTTTGCTCAGCCTGGGGAGGTAGATACAGCAGTGCAGGATTGCAGCCCCCCTCCTGCAGCCACCACAGGGCAGAGGCTTTCTTGGCTTCCACCTCACACATCTCTCTCTATTTTGGAGTTATTAACAGCGCTCCTCTTGATTTATTGAGAAGAAACTCCTGACGGCTTCCGCCTCAGACCACTGGACTCCTCCAGAATACACACTCTTTGCAAGAAGTCATTGTCCTTTAATTTTGGATAACTTCCTCACTACCACCCACACGATTTCTGTAGATGCTCTCACCCCACCATACTCCAAGGCACTAACAATCATGGCATGCACGCCACAGCCTCTTCAACGTATTGCCAGCAACAAGCCAGACACAGCCAGAAGGCATCTGGCCAAGAAATTTCCCAAGATAAGATTCTCCCTCCACCACTCACGCTTGAGTTTTCCTCATGACACCCTTCCACAGCCCGGGCATTGCCACTAGTAGCACACAGTCCTTCTAACAATAGCTAATAGGCCTTTGGAGCTCAGTAGCTTCACAAACCTTGAACATCTGAACTGTAAGGTTTCAGACAGGTAACTGCAAGACAAACATAAGCTTTCACTGGCACTGGTTTTCAGTGCTGTACTATGTGACTGATTGAAACAAAGCTCAGTGCAAAAACAAAAAAAAAAATCCAATCAAGTTCAAATATCATCTGACTTATCAACAAAATAAAAGGTATCCAGCCATCATATTCAAAATTTGAAAAAAGTCAGAGACAGAAAAACTAGAGAGGTGCAGCCAGTCAAGGCAGTTTCAGCCACATATGCCCCAGCAAGAGGTTCCTCCATAAAATGCAGACTCCATGATCAGCCGGATAACTCTTAATTGCAGGGAATGCTCAGTCTTTAATTAAGGTTTTCAGCACATACCTTAGGTGAGAGTAATACTTGTTTCTATCAAAAATAATCTCAGACCACTGTCACCCATGTGTTTCTGTACAAAGAAGCTTCACAGAGGAGCTGTTTCAACCTGCACTACCTGTGTGATCAACTGGGCCGCGGAACACATCTAAGTTAATAACAACCCCAACATCAAGCAGTGTCCCCCAACCACTATTATTAACCCAATTACATGAGCCAGTTCACATGCACCCCCACAAACTGGTTTGCTAGGATAAATGAGAGGGTATCAGCAGTGTAAGCAAGTTGGTGGAATGGAACCAGCACAGCCAGCTGAAGGACTGCTTCTCCTGGAGGTGTCTCCATAAGCAGTTTTGCTTATGCACAGATATTTATTATTTATTAAAAAAAAAAATCAGTGTCAACCCTATATCTTCCTTAACCTGACATACCAAAATACATCACCATTCTCTATAATTTATGCAGGTACTAAATAAAAGATGTCTTTGTGAAATTCCTTATGGATACTGCAGTTACCTATACACAAATCAAACATCAAAATGAAGATGTGGGCACTATTCAATCTGGGTTATACTCGCAGCACAAAAAATTCCTGACAAGTCAAATCTCCTCCTGGCTAGCAAGGGAAAGGTTTAAACATGGAGTGGCAAGCAGAGTTGGGTTACACATCAACTCTTTAGCGAGTAACTCCAGCAGAACACATTATAGCCTGTATTGCCATTAGCAGTCCAGCACAAGTAGCATGAGCAGATCCAAATTGCTATTAGAAGTATTAAATGTTGAACCAACACATTAGGTACCACTTTGATTAAATTGCTCGTCACCACTTCTAGCCCAAAACTCTATCAAATACCACTGGGGTTTCCATGGTTCTGAAGACTTAACAGTGCAAGCAGAAAACACAAGGAAAACAGGCAAGAAAGAGGACTATAAGCAATGGTCAGGTAAAAGCAAGTATTCAGAGCCCATCTAAGAAATTGCAAGGCCTCCTTGAGCCATTCTTGTAGAATTTAAGTGGTTTAACTAGAAACCTCAATGGTCTCAAGTTCTCCATGAAGAGCCACAACAATACTAAGAACAAAACAGGGGTTGAAATGGAGGTAAACTGAATGCCTCCGTGCTTCTTTACAGCACTGTCTTCCTTATGGGTAATGGAGGAACAGAGTTCAAGTTTCTCCATGGTGCTCCCAGGTTCCCTACACATTCCAGAGGCAGTGACCGTCAGTACCTTTGCTTCACCCTGATGTGCACTGAGCACAAGAGGCAGCCTGCCCCTGTCTGTTCGCTCAGCCCTGATACGTGGAGTCTAGACTGCCAGTAGCTTGGACTGCCACTGCTCACTCCTTTTTCTCCACCCATCTGCCTTCCTAATGCATCAACAAGTTGCAATAAGGTTAAACAACATAATTAAAATTACATCTAAACTAAAGGCAAAATTTATTTGCTCTATTTCTTCAACGCAGCAAATAGAGTAAAAGAAAAGTTACATCTGAGGTATATTTACTAAAGGGAGAAGGAAGTGTGAGTACAATTATGTAAGACTTTACTCACATATTGTACAGAAATCCCATGTGCCATTTTGGTCAACTATTCTTAAAGATAATTCTGGAAGACCTTTGCAGCAACACAAACATTGTAAGTATTTTAAGACAGCTCTATCAGCTGTATAAATAGTTAAACTTAACAGAAATTGCTTCTAAAGATAGAACAATCAAGCTGAGTGTCCAAAATGCTGATTTAGCCAGGAGGACTTGAAAGCAGGCTGAATCACCATTTGTTTGCCACATACTGTTCATATATTTAATCCCATACTTCATGGCTTTTGCTGGTTGCTCTAGAAGCCAGGCGGAAGGCTCTTCTTTTCCCAGTTAACCATCCAGTTTCTCCCCTTCCCTTCCCACTTAAGCCTTACATTGTAAAAGCTTGGCTCCTTTGCCCTGTTTGCCATGTGGGATAAGAGCAGCCTCCTGGACTCGTTCTGAATTTTAATGTTTTCTTTTGCTATAGGGAGTAAGACATTGGTGCTTGAGATGCATCCAGCGGGCAGAGTTCAGAAAAGGTCAACAAGAGTCATCACAAATCAAGGAAACATGACAAATAGGGACAGGGTGAAGAGCCAGAGAAAACCACAAAGCAGCAATAGAGGTTTTCACGTGTACAACTACAAAGAGGAACAAAATTAATCATTCTCTACCTCCACATGATCCAAGAGTAATGGACTTAGACTACATGGGATATTCAGCTTAGTCATCAGGAAACGTTTCCAACATGAGGCCAGTGTTGGGAGAAGTTGCCACAAAGATAATGAAAGACTGTTTTAGACACACACGTCAGGCAGGGCTGATGTCTAATTGAATTAGGTTCAGATTAGATGATCTGGGGAGATCTCACCTTCTATAATTATAAAATTTACCACTGGGACTAAGTCCTTCAGCACAGGCCCTTCATTTGTCATTGCAGTCACAGCAAGTGACAATTCAAAGAATAAGCTGACACATGGAAATGAAGTTCTTTAAACACATTAAAGTAGAAAGATCCCCTGGTAATCATGGGAGGACCATGGATGGGACTGGCTAGAAGGAACATCTGGAGGTCTCTAGCCAAACTTCCCGCTCATGGCAGGGTTAGATCAGATTGCCTAGAGGATTGTCCAATTAAGGTTTGAAAATCCAAGGACAGAGCTTCTCTAGTAACACATCCCCAACTTTGATGGGGAATTATACCTTATTATATTTGTTGCAACTGGTGCCCATTGCTTCTCTCCTTACATTGCACACCTCTGAGAAGAGTCTGGGCCCATGTTCTCTGCAAGCCCTTTTAGATAGTGAAAAGTTGCTACCAGATACTTTGTCAGCCTCTTCTTCTCCAGGCTAAACAAGCCCAGTTGCATTAGTTTCCCACTGCTTCCTACAATACATCTATCCATCCTCCTCTCTCCGGTCCCCCTCCAAAAGGTGCACGCTTGCCTGAAAAACCTTTGTGAGTACCCCTAGGGGGAGAAAACAGTATTTTTTTCCCTCTCAAAAGAAGGAACAGAAAGACAGATGCCTCAATAAGCCTTGCTCCCGTTCGCATCTCCTCTGACAACATGCAAGATAAGCTAAGAAACAAAATCTGGTCTATAAATATCAACAGAAACCTATCTGCAAGAGGAGAATGCAAAAGAAAGGGAGGGATCTCCAAATAAAGCTAAAATGGAAAGCCTGTTCATCATGTCAGTGGCTTACGGAGGAGGATGGATGGTGCTCACAAAGGAGAGGAGAAGCATGGGGAAGTCTTAATTCCCAGTGCTCATTTTTATTTTACCTACATGTCTACAAAAGTAGATCACTCACAAGGATCTTCTGCTGAACAAAGACACAGGACAGCTGGGCAAACTGTTTCTGGTTCTGCTGACCTAGCTTAAGGCATTACAGTCCCAGAAGCCAAATTTCAACACAGAACAGATTTCTGTACACCAAATTCTGCTGGTTCATCTGGCTGCACTCTAATTCAAGCCTGTAAAACATTCTTGAATTTGAAAGCTTGATCTTTTAATATGGAATATGAAGCAGGCAGATAGGAAACAAAACAAACAGCATCTTTTCATTTGAAGAGTAAGGTGAAAAAAAATAATTAAAGCTTCAAAAAATGGAACAATAGTGAGTGAAAGCTGGCACTCCCTTTAACATGTGCAGCACTGTACAGCAGGGTACAGCAGGGAAAGTCACTGATTAACCAGAGGGTGTTTAAAGTCTCTGCAAGTGATTGGTGAGATCTTATCTAGGCTGTTTCAGAACAGAAGCAAGGTATGCCTAAGGGTATGATTTCACAATATTTTAGGCTAAATTAAGACCTTGCTGCTACTGCAGAGGATCATCGCTCCTTCCCTCTCTGCCTGGCTGTGTGTTCCTGCTGGGTTACCCTCAAACAGCTAGAACTAATGAAACATTAACTCTCAACAGCAAGAAGGACTTGAACCAATGCAGAACACCTCATGCAGGGGAGAATCATCTCCAGCATGCACATCTCATCCATATTAAAGACAGGAACACTTATCTTCTCTGGTTTATGAAGGTTAGGTGAAACCTGTAGCAAGCAACCAATGCACTTTCAGCTGGGCTCAGAAAAAATAGTGGACTGAGGGCTAAATAATAATAATAAAAAGGGACATTTCAGATGTTAGCGTTGCACCCTGAAAGTAAGAGCACTGCTCCATGAATTGTGAAGGAACCACCCTGCCACCACCCTAAAACAGCAGAAAAGCAGGCAGGTTTCTGCCAGGCCTGAAAGCTGGCCTAGCCAAAGTGACAAATGCCAGAGCCAGAGGCTTGGACAAGGGGAAAAGGGGGACTGTAGATGGGGCTGAGGAAGGGTCAGGTTTCTCTCCTTTGATGACAGTGAGTTAGATCAGTTCAGATGCAACACATAATTTCATCCTCAGATACGAAAGTGCTGAACACACGTGAAAAGCACTTGTATCTGAGTAAAGAAGTGAGCAGACATTTCAATAAAAGCCACTAGTGTAAAGCAGGATATTTGTTAGTAAGTGTTCTAAATGCCTTTTAAGAATTTAAAAATAATAATAATAACACCATAACAACATATCAGGATCATAAATGCTGGCACTTCAATAAAAACCCCACAATAACGCAGACCTGCTGAAGAATTTCAAAGCACAGCTCACAGAAAGCTTGAGTTGAAGTGAAAAAAGGCACTCTCCTTTTAAAAGCGGTCTCTGCAGCACAGAAGGGTAGTTTAAAGAAATCCTCAGGTTGCTCCAGCCACACTTCCAGCCTTCAGAGAAAGCTCAGCACTACCCCAACCAGCACCATGCTGGGTTGTAGCCAAACGAAATTTGGCATAAAGCACAAATGCCCCGACTTGGAACTGGATATGGCCAAAGTGTTTGCTGTCGGGGGGAGAAAGGAGTCTGAGACAGAACCCAACAGCAAGACTGTTCTTTGAGTTAGAGCTGACAGGGTGCCAAGGATCCCCACTGTAAAAGGAAACAAGAAAGAGACCAACTTTGGCTCCTACATCAGGGTCTGGGCTCCCAAACCACCGTAGTGGGTCACACACTGCCCTGCCAGCACGCCAAGCAAAAACTGGTCTGTTAAAGCAGAAGTGACTTAGAAAGGGTCTCAGGAGACAAACCTGGCAGGGTCTTAGGTCACAAAAAGTTAAAAGTTACACTTTGACATAAAGCCAAGTCAAGACTTCAAAGTCTGTGATGTCTTTGTGAACCCTTGCTTACTCTGTGCTGTGAAGGACTTGATAATGGTTAAGCCTGATGCATGTTTCTCACATTGGTTACTAGAGCAATATACTATAAAAAATAAATCAGATTCATTCTCCAAAAGGCAGAAAGATAATTAGTGAGCTGTAAAACAGAGCCATGCAGTCCGTTTTACACAGACCTAACTCTGCCCATAGAGTCACTCTTGGCAGCATAATCTCCATGTGAACAAATAAACAACAGGCTCATAGGATCAAACTTGTACAATTTGTTGCTAAATAAGCACTGTCTGAAGTCTCAAGTTCACTTTATGTTTTATTTCCCTCAGAGAAATTAATTCCACATTTAACACACACATTCTAGCAATAATAGTATACAGCTTTTTGATTCAAACTGGCCACAAAATACTGCACGTGTATTTGTATGTGAAAACAGAAACTTCTGTACCTGTTGACACCAGATCATCTTGATCTAGACATTTCCTATGTTTTTGCAACCAAGAATCACTTAAGCAAGCTGTCCGTGCCCTGCCTTCCTCCTTCCCCTTCCAGTTCTGAGCAGATAAAGACCTGTGACCTTAATCCTCTCTCTACTGTGTACATGCTGTAGTTGTCATGATGATTATTAACAAATAAAGAATCGTGGAATCATTTAGGTTGGAAAAAACCTTTAAGATCGAGTCCAACTGTTAAAGTTTGCAGTAACTGTCACAGTTTGCAGGAAGATGCAAATTCTTTAAAAGATGGGTGTCACCAAAATCACTCTCTCAAAGCCTTCACAAGGGTAGAATAACTAAAGAGGGAAGGGACCTTGAGAAGTCAGCTGGCCCAAAGTCTACTCAAAGGAGGTCTAATTAGACCAGGCTGGTCAAGGCCATGTCCTGCTGAGTCCTATCTCCAAAATAAGAAGTTCCACAAGCTCTCTGGGCAGATCTGAAATTACCAGAGAAAAACAGATGCAAGAAAGGTTGTGCTCAATTCAAAGCAACAGGTCTGAGGACTCACCTCTGTCAGTGGCCAAAGTAAGACTTACAAACGTGACCACAGTGGTACCTGGAAAAGGAAAGTCTGCCTGCAACTGTTAACCATGGCTGTGCTCTATGAACAGCCCACACGCTGCACTGACATTTGTCATTAAAACAACACTGCTTATTGTTTCACTCGTGAAATTTTAATTGAACTACTTAACTAATGCACTTAGCTTACAATTCCAAATTTCTTCTTTACCAATGCAAAAGGTGCCAAACGCTCCTTAAGGCATTCTCCAAGATCTCCATACTTCCCTTCAGTCAGAAGACAAGGCAGCTGTTTCACTGCAAAATTCAGCAGCAGATTTACAATTAAAAGCACAGGCACCAGAAATTTGACTGTTCCCTGAAATCATAAAAGGATCCTGGCTGTCAGTCTCCTTTTCAGCTCCTCACTGAGACTCCATCTGCAGTCTCGGCAAAATTTCAGAAACGTAGCTGAAGAAATACACGTCAGAAATTTATATGAGAACTACAGAAACACAAATTTTGCTACAGAATAGTCAGGAATGTTGTTCCAATCCTGCAACATTTTAAATTGGAGGTTAAGAAAAAATGAGTCCGTTCGACTCACTGAAGATGCAAGTTACCAGTGAGGACGAAAGCAAAATCCACACAAGGGCCTCAGTACGATCCCTACAGGAGCTCTTCCTTCTGTTAGGACATTCACAAAACCTTCTCCTTTGAACACACCAAGACACATAACAAGGGTTGAACACACATTTCAGCCTCAAAATAACTCCAATCAAGACAAAAAAATCCCCACCACTGGGAATCAGTTGTCATTCATTGCAGCACTTGAACATTGACTTTTACTTCCAGTCTAAAACTCAGCTGAAAAGAGTTCCTGCTACAGAAGTCAGTATGTTGATCCAAATCCAGACATTAACAATATCCAATGTATTAACAAAAGACTTTCAAAAAGATTGCTGATGACTTATTTTTAAAAAGAAGCTACTTAACCAACAGAGACTAAGCTAAACCCAAACATTTCAAACGAAGCCACAACATCAACTGGACATACCACTCTATCACCATACTATCTAGTTTTTCAGTGATAGGAGGGAAAGACAGGAGAGGCAACACAATAGGTCAATTTTCCTGTCATTTTTAGTCTTTCATGTAAGTTTGTCAAGCGGGTTATACAGATTAAAATGTCACATTCTTTCACTACTTATTTTTCAGATGCAAAGAAAAGCATGCAGATCTGGAAGATCATCATCTTACCCATCACTCATCAGTTTAACGTTAATTTCCATTATTTGCCAAAAATCATCATGGCTGCGTTAACACTACTAGTAACTCAGTTTACAGATAACACTCAGATGAAACTCTCAGATGTAAGACATTTATAGTCGTGGCATTTTACTAATAGAAGCACACATTCACTAATTTGTATGTACAAATTAAAATCTGTATTTCAAATTAACATTGAACACAACCTGTCAGCCAAACCAAATCTTAACGGTGACTTACCAGGAAGCCTGTTCATGTTGACACCTTGAGCAGAGAGTCCTATTCCCATGTACCTTCAAAAAGACCAAACAAAATATCAGCCAAGCACAGAAAGGCCAATCCACAAGATTTCCTGGAGCATGAATACAGGAGGCAAAAAACCCAAAATCACAAATTATTTAAGGTAAGAATGTTGAAATCACTCAAGATTTTCCATTACTTTTTTAGTTTTCTCTTGAATCCCAGCTAAAATGTCATTCTGCTTTAGCGACTGACAGCTTTCCAATATACAACTACAGCTACTCTTTAGTTCTTAATTGGTAGAAAAAGGACTGGAAAACAGTCAGCAATTAAATTCTGGGTTTGGCTTTTCTTCCCCTCATATATCAGAAAAGAAAATATTTATACTGGTGATTAACAGCAGAGTAAAAAAATACCTAAGGGCAGATATAATGTGTAAGAACAAGATGTCCAACTAGCCTTATACACTGCCTCCAGGAATAGCTGGTAGTAGACGCACAGGACACAGCAACCAGCTGTACCTGCCAAGAACATTATTTCATTGTCCAACATACATTTTACACAATTTCCTAAGCAAAAGATGGTATTTCTGTATTTCACACCCAAACAGATTTTCCTCCATTAAACACTGTGTAAAAGTGATGCAATTACACAAGCACCAGGAAAGCGTCAGTGTTTGATAAAGGAGATGGTAAGACCACCATTGAACTCACAAAAACACCCAAAAGAGGCTTTGGCAGCAGCCAGTTCAGGAGCAGAAGAGTTGAATCTCCTGACAACATTTAGGAGAAACAAGTTTGTCTCAGAAACTCTCCATTCACAGAGGACAAATGCAGGACATTTTGGCCAGATTTCCTATTTCTCATAAAGAGAGATTTGTGAGGGTTTCCAAAATCTCTAGGATATACCCTATTATGTATTTTTATAAAAAGTACTACAAATTCAGAAATTCTAAATTTAACATAAAGCTTTCATCTAGACACACACCACCATAGAAATGTGTTACTGCAAAAAAAGAAAACCCAACCAACACCCACCATGACCACAAGAAGCCTTCCTGGTTCACAAAACTGTGCTCTTCAACTTATGCTCCCATTTAAGGCTTAAGACAAACTTTAAAAATAAGACCATAACAACTGTAGAACTGTACACAGAATCTGCAGACAAACTAAAACAGAATAAAGACTCTCATCATGCTGGATTTCAGCTCTGTAGCCAACAGTTTACATCCAGAACTTGAAACTGTCACATACTTGATCGCTGGTTATTGTTTTAAGAGATGCTTGCTACTCTGCCTTTCCCGTCTGCTATCAATTAACATTATCAGAAGTGACATATTCGATGACCTTTGACACCTACAAAGCCTCGGATTAAAAAGCACTCTGTTCTCTTGAAAACTGAGAGGAAAAACAATTTCATCTTCAGCTTCACCACCACCAAAAGCATCAGCTGCTTTCTGAACTTCTTGGCGCAGAACAGCTTCTCACTTCCTTGATTCCAAATGCTCCAAACCAGTTTTGCACATACAACAAATACAAAAGAGTTAAACGGTATTTGTGGGTACCAAGGACAACCTTCTACTTCTTTGTGGGTTTTTTCTTGGTTAATAAATGGCAACATTCAATATCATTCAAAATAAATCTCTATAGAGTCTGCCTGCCTGTATCATTCCTGTTTTGGAGGTTTCAGGTATAGAGAGGCTCCATATGGGGTATCCACTAACTAGAATCCCTTTTTAAGATATTCAAAGGGCTTCTTAGTAGATGATGCACACACTGACAAACAGGAAAAAAAAAAAAGTCTTTTTCTCGGGTTTTGGGTAACAATTCATTTAAATCCATTATCCATTACCTGTAAGAAATATACCTTAACTAAAGCCAGGCAAAAGTGGCCTCCCAAACCCATCTTCTCAGCAGTGAACATTGAATACTTGGAATGGCCCCACACACCCGATCAGGAGCTTCAGAAACGCTGCATCAGTAGATCAATTCCAAATAGAGCAGACAGACAAAAATAAACGCAGACACATGCTAGTGATTCAGTCAGAACAGCCTTGTTTCCACTTACCAGCAGCCTCAGCAGTTACCATAGCACCAAATTTTCCAGACTTCTACTGCACCTCAGCCCTGCCCAGGCAATACTGGTTGCTTTTTTAAAATTTGAATAGGTTGAATCAGCCTCACTTACATCAGTCACATCATCTCTGCCCCTTTTATTCACGCTCTGGCTCTCCTTAGCCACAGCAGACAAATGAAGGACTTTGGTAGCAAGCCCACATGCCAAAAAGCACTGGCTCCACACACACCTCTGTACTGCATAGGACCAGAAGGACTGCCAATATTTTTCCCTCTAGATCTTACAGCATTGTGACTGTGGTAGAATTAAGATCAAAGAGACAAAGGTTTTTTGGTTCCCTCTCCTAGTTCCCAAGTACTTCAGCAGTAAACATCAGCATGTACACTACTCCAGCACGGTGATTTTTAACTAGGACAGCATTCCCTTCTGGCTCTTAAGAGAACTGATGTGGTAGATTGTGCAGTGCAGATATTTTCAATGTTTATTTAGTTTTCATTTAGTTTTTTTTCTTCTGCCAATAAAAGTCTTTCAGAAAAAGCCAAAATGATCACTGTACTTCTAAATTAAAATTTAACTCTTAAAGATACAAAAGATCTCTGATGCAGTGACTCAGCCAGGAAGCATTATATATTGTCAATGGGCAGAAATTAAGAAGCTACAAGAAACATTATTTCACAGGAGTGACAGTATTTAACTAACCTAAATTCAGACAAAAGCATCTCTTAAAGAGGCTGTTTTAAGCATTACACGGTCATATAAGTAGAGGAGTTTGCTGAGGGCTGTTTAGTTTATCCTCAGAAGGGGAACCCACCCATGTGACAAGCAATTCTCTAAGTCAAAAGATGCTTCTTCAGAACAAACATGATACCCAGAGAGCCTGCCAAAAACGTAAGACAAGTTTTCTGCCTAGCCTAAAGCTACTCTGTGCGAGCAACCAACAAAAATCCTCACAGACCCAGTAGAAAAACTGAAGAACAGATCTGCTCTTTGACAGCAAGTGGCTAATGCTGAACTTCCAGCACTTGAATCTATTTGGCTTTTTAAGTGCAGGAATAAAGAACTCATTGGGCAGAACAGAGCAGAACACAGCAAAAGAACTCAGGCTACCCATATTTCATATTCTTCTGTTTTAAGAATCCTGGGAGCGAAGAACATCTCCCTCTGAATGCCTGGAAAGCACCCAGCACCTGGGAGGCACTGCTGTATGCAAAATAAATAAAGGTGGGGCAGAAAGAGGGAGAAAGCCATTAGTCCATGGTCCTGACTGGATGAGGAATTTCTTTACCCAAAAAGCTACAAGACTTTCTCCACGAAACTTAAAAAGAGTACTCATTTCAAATGCTATTTCTGACAACAAACAGAGCAGATTTATTAAAGCTCTGCCATGAAAAGAAAGACACTGCAGCTCCCCTCTATTGATTTCTTAACTAGCTGACAGGTACCAAGTCAGAATGGTGAAACAGTCCATGCTATTCCTCTTTCAAGTGTCTGTGAAGTTTAACTAGAAAGCAAACAAAATTCATCCTATCTGAAAGCTGGGGAAATGAAGGTGGAAAACACACATTTGGTTGGTTACCTAATGGTCAGAAGCCCAGAACTTATTTGCTGTGCGAGCAACACCTTGACATGGTAGCTTCTCCTTGGAGCATGCTCTAGGTACATATGAACCAAGGCTCACCTTTAAAGAGTTAAAATAGCGATATTAAATAATTTGGATTGCAAGCTATGACTACCATTAAAGCAGCTGTTCCCTGCTCAGTGAATTAACAACATCAATAACGTGCAGTAGAAATTCCTGTGATTGGCACTTTATTACGTGGCCCAGCCAAGACCAAGCAACCCAGTTGAGCCAGAAGTGAAACAAGGGATGTTTTCTCTTCCAGAGGTGAGTCTGTGATCCAGACTGCATCCTGTAGTTTTCTAATAACCACACCTGTCTGGTAAGAATCCCGTCCTCCCAGCTATCATGCATCCCACAATGTCAATACACACAGTTAAGTCTAAAGTCATCAAGCTAAATTACTAAGCTAGAAATTAATAACACACACCCTTGCACTAGTAGCAGTTCAGAGACTTTCAGAGCCTCTCGTACAAGATCTGAACTATCATTCTTGCTGTCTGAGGTGGGCCCTGACTTCATGCCAGCTTTAAGGAGTGGAGAGGAGCGATAACCCGTATCAATTTACCACCTGAAACCACATTGTCACAGTTATGGGGGGGGAAGAGGTATGTTATTTTAAAGCAGTGAAAAACCAAGTTACATCTGTTTAAAAAGAATTACCTAACATACATAAAATACTGGATTCCAATCGTGTCTGACTCCTCAGTCTAACAATAAACATTTTGGAACTACTTCATAATGCAATATAATTAATCTCTACATGACGTGGTTCTGGTTTTATTCGTGGATATTGTGCTGTAGCATAACAGTGCTTCAGAAATTGCACTGACAGGCTCCAGAAAGAACCCCAATACCCCGAGCAGAGGTCAGTAAAGGCAAATAATGCAAGGCTGAAAAGAAGTAGATAAAGGCAAGAAAATAGAATTCTTAAGAGCTCATTAGAAATAGCTACAAACATCCTGAGGCACAGAGGATTCCACTGCACATCAGCCCTTACAAAGGCAGAGAAGCTCTAAAAGCCAAAAAGCATGGAAGAGAAAGTAAGTGAGCAGAACAAAGTCAAGAGGCAGTAATCTGGTAACATAACACATCCTCTCAGTTTGTTTACTGGTAAATACTGACAAAACTACAGAGGAAGAATAAAAACTATTTTCGCTAGACCAAGGTATCAGATTCCCACCTCCCCTCCAACTTCAGGATCACATTCAACTGGTATCTGTCAGCTGCAGGAAAGTCAGAGCTGTTCCTTTTCTGTGCCACCTTCAGGAAAGGAAGAGACCCATGATGTAGATAAGCAACGTATGTAGGAATACTGAAAGAAAATACAGATCAGAGATGAAGACTTGACTTGAGCACCATGTAGGAAAGAGAACACATAATATAACCCTGACCAGGCTAAAATCCTGGTGAGGATCTGGCCAAAATAACTGTATTTTCCATCTGCCACCACAAGTGCCAACACATCCAACAGCACCACAAGCCCTGCAAACACACAGTGGTCAAAACCAACTGTGTCTGAGGCTAAGGTGTCCCACCAAGTCAGTTTTCCAATTTTAGACTTTTCAGTCATGGCAGCTGACTTATCCTCTAAGTCTGCTGCCATTCAACAAAGTTCAGATAAACCCCATCAGCAGCAAATGGCACATTCAGTCTACAAACACGTTTCCATGAAGTTATAGAAAAAAATAACTGCAATATGTACATAAGAACTATCTGGTTTTATGTGGAAAACACATTACAGAAGAAGTAACACACAAAGTCCTGATACATGCATTTATGAAATATGAATACTCTCTCTTTAAAATGGTAACAAATAGCCAGAGATTCTGGGAGACCCACACACTGAACTCACAGCCCCTGACATGCTGACATCTCCACAAGGAACAGAGGGGAGATGTGGAGAGCATCAATACAAAGGACTTGTTTACAAGAAGGAAGATTGTATCTCTGGGATTAAAACTGCAATGTGGAAACAAAGATGCAGTTTTATAGTCCATTCCTAGAAAAGCCATTATGAAAACAAACCTGGCAGTGCAGTCAATGTAAGGCAGTTAACCCAACCCAGCTTCATGGGGCCAGTGGAAGAGCTGGAGGAAAAGTCAAACTTCACAGGAGATGAAAAATTCTTTAGCGGTTCATCATCCCAGAGCTTCATAGGTGAAGGAAGAAAGTTTCCCCCTCTATAAAAGTTACACAACTTGTACAATTTAGTTACTAAATAGAGAACAGCTTAGATCTATAAGTCTAAAACATTTAAACAATTAGTTCCCATTATTCGATGATTTATTGACTGCAAACCTATTCTGAAGAACTGAAACACAATGTTTTCCACATATTCTAAAGATGTTCCATTGATTTTGCTAGAGTTTGCCTTTGCCATATTCCTACCTTTTTAAGAACAGATATTCCAAAATTGCAGGGGGAGGCGAGAGGGGAAAAAAAACAAAAAAAAATATCTCCTGCAATTTTTCTTCTTTTCTGTGAAAAATCTCACAACTCAAACTGGACAAAAAGAAAAAAAAGACCAAGAAATACTAACAGAAAGAAGTTATCACAGCCTGAAATCTAACAGAGCTCAGACCTACCTGAATGTCACCATCACTACTGAAATGTCACCATCACTACTTCCATTTCATTTCCTAATTTTACAAATTACTTTGATGAGAAACTGATATTCTACCACAACAAAGGACAGGCCTGTGATACTGCTATAAAACACTGAGCTTCACTTTCCACTTGATTGGTTTAAAAAGCAATTAAAAACCAGTTACCAACTGCAAGCCAGATATTCCAATCTCACAACTTGCTTTACACTGAAAAAGCTGCTCTCAATAGTACTCCCTTTTAGCAGAACAACAACAAAATCACACCTGTCATCAATTGACATGAAACCTCCACAGAAAATGAGTGTCTACACTGCAGAGCACCAGAGCAGGCAGTAGCTGAGCCAGCAAGACTGGCTTGGACAAGGCTGTTTGCAAATGGGAACAAGGTGTGAACTGTTTACTGAATCTACTTGGGGGAATTTATTTATGTGTTGGTTTGTTTAAATGAATGTCTGTGGAAGAGCATAAATTCAAGCAGTCAGACATACCTGCAAACAGAAGAACAACCCCTTCTCTGTGCTGGTTTGGGATTCTTGGAAACCAAGATGGAAAAAATAAAAAGGGGAAGGAAATCAATTGTTTACAGCCTTATCAGATACCTACAAGGGGTCACACAGCATGTGCAGACACCAGAAATGCTCAGTTGCCCCAGAATGTTCCTTAGCCTTCCCTACAGCCACATCAGACATACATGACATAAGGTGTCTGCAGTGTAACCAGCCAACAGATACACAGCCAACCGTGCCATTAACGCCACCGACACTGGAGTGCCTCATGGCCAGACGTTCTATCAGCATCTGGAACCCATTAAAGCACAGGAGTGAGAGGCTTTTCAAAGAGCAATCACACTCACCATATGCTGAGGAGAAATGGAAAATTGGCAAGGAGGAAAATAAGCAAGGAAGGGAGGGACAGATCACTTGTTACTAATGTAAAGACTGCTGAACAACCAATGCATCTGACCTTTGTTTTCTTTTTCAGTCAGAGAGAAACTAAGCTATTTTTAAGTCTGGGATATGGTGCACTACAGAAAGCCAAAGGAAGATTTTAAACTCTGGCATGGACTAGCTAGATTAGCTTTTTGGCTGCTCTCAAGGTAGTCTTTCCTTTCTCTCTCAGAAAAATCGCCTGCAACCTGAGCTAGCGCTGATGGACACCTCTGCACAACAGGCTGCACACCTCAAAACAACTGTGAAACAATTCGAGCTGGTGTTGTAAGAAGGACTCCAACACACCTTGGTGCCCACCTCTTCCCACCCTTCCTCTTCTGCCCTTCTGGGTCTCCTCTTCCCTACTTCATGCACAGAAAGCAGTCTATCACGGGCTGATCCAGCAAAAAGAGTTAACACGATCCAGCTCATTACACAGTCACTAGCACTGGCACAGATGAAGCAGTTTAAAAAAAGTCATGCCAAGAAGAAAAGCTAGCCTGGCTCTTTCAGCAGCCTCCCTGTGACAGCTCAAAGTCCTTGTGAAACCACCTCGCTCCTCTGGCACTGAGAGCTCTGCAACTTGGCACCTCCTCTGCCTGCAGACCACATCTGCTCTGTTTGCACAGAACAGGCAGTGGGCTCTGTCACCACCAGAGAGCTCTGACTGGCTGCAGAACACCAGCACAACCAGCACATCAAAGCATCCGTAAGCTGCCATCCAAACCCAAACAATTACCAGAAAAGACAGCTGTTGACAGCAAATTGCCATGGCAAAGGCAAGCCACAGGCTGTTGGACTGTCTGTCCCAGAGGCAGCTCAGAAATGGAGAAGAGGCTGCAGTCAAGGTGACTTCTGCTAGGATGAGGAATCCATACACAATCAGGGTCAGTCTCCAGGATGTTGTCCCCAGCCACACTCCATCACAACCCACTACATGACTAGAGGGGTAAAACAGGTTAAGAAATTGCAACAGTGGTCAGGAGCAAGCACTGCCATCCATGAGACAATCCACCTTGCCCCAGCATAAAGAGGGCAACAAAGATGAACTGGTATTCTGAGTCACAGCCACCTGTATTTGTGGGTCAACTGCCCTACCCTGATGAGTCTCACATGTTCCTGTTTACCAAGCACAGATCGCTTAATGGGGAAAGAGAAGCTGTGAGATGTACTGACAAACCAACAGCAAAGAGAAACTGATGTGAGACAGAGAGGATAAGAGTCCAGTGTCTCAAATATAGTTAAGGGTGAACTGTTACAAACGCTATCAGGATAGAAGTGTGAGCTATTTGTGGCAGCTCAGGAACAGAAGTGTCACGTACATTTCTGCCAGCCTGCTCATCTGAGGAATGTTGGAAACAAGCCATTCACAGAACCACTGTGAGGTGTGGACTGCAAGGGACCTCTGGACCTTCCTTCCTCATCCTCCTGCCCAATGCATAAATAAATCTGAAAGTTGTATCAGACAGCCTGAGGCAAATCTGGAGATCTCTCAGCTCCTCTGGGCATCCTGTGCTGGTGCTTAACCATTTTCAAGGAGAGAACTCTTGCTTACATCCAGCTGACATTTCCCTTGCCGCAACTTGTGACCTGTTGCCTCTTGTCCCTTTGTTCCAATTGACAACACTCAGGAGATATGGACACAATGGCTCAGGAATTACATACCCAGCAAGTCTAAAGCCAAAACTGTTCACGACACTTTGAACAGAACCAAATGAGGGTTACTGCAATTCTACCCTTCCTTGTCCCAGCTCAGACCATCCCTTTATTGACTCTCCTTTAACTCACACCAGGGAGCAGAATCCTGAAAAGCAATCCTCAACTGGAAAAAAAAAATAAGCCAGCATTTTTCTGACATCAATGGGTTAAATCACTGACATTACTTTGATGTGGTCAGTTTTCAGCCAGTCACCTCCTCCAAACAGCTCACCATTGGACTGGGTAGCTGGTTGTCAGCATGAGGGAAGGCACATACACAGAAACATAGTCAAATGGAAGTGCAGAATCCCACAGGCTTGACTTGTATCACCTTAAAGAATCATGGAGCCACTCCCTGTGTGCTCAGCGCCGACAAGGAGGTGAGGAGGGCTGGAACTAGAGACTGTAAACTAAATTCTCCTCTGCTCTCTGAGGGCAAGAACCATCTCCCCAAACAAAGAGTAGCACAAACAACAGCTCAATCTCCTGACAGAACTGGTTTTCTATGTGATACCTGGCCTCCTCGCCAACACAATTTTTCAGTGGTAGCCTGGCAGCCTACCCTCTCACAGAAACAACAACAAAAAATACCCAGTAAATAAATATTAAATAAATAATAAAGACTAAAACCACAAGGATGAGAAATTACCACCATTCAGCTAAATGATAAGTCATCTTTGTCTAACCCAAAGGACTGTGGTTATATCTCAGCACATTAACAGGGCTAAGAAATGCTGATAAATCTCAGAAGTTTCTAAAGTGCACCAAATGGACTTCTTGCATGCTGTGCTTGCTTTGAAATATCCGCCAGGAAACTAAACTACATTTCACCAATGTTGAGGCAGAAAAATCTGGCAGTGGTAAAGGGAGAGTTTTCATAAATCATTTCATTTGCTGCTTTAACAGCAAGTTCATTACAGGGCAGCAGTGAAAGACAATGCAAAAGAGGAAGGTTTTCTGCAGCTACAGGTGCAGTGCTGTGGCAGTCTAGAGCAATTTGTCTGTGCTGCTGCAGTCCCTCCCTCTTCCCTTGAGCCGGCACGGGGGTTTGCAGAATGGAGCAGAAAAGTAATCTGCCTGCAAAATGGGGGAGGTGAGGGTGTGTGTTCTTACTGCTAGGATACAACATGGTGGGAGGAAACAAATCAGGGAGCCACAGCACACTGGAATTAAATCATCTTACCCCCACAAAAGAAACAGAAGGGAGAGGCTAAAAGGTGGCACTGATACCTCAGTTGTCTCTACAGTTCAGGCTTCTCTGCCACAGTGACACCACCAATCCAGCACTGGCACTGTCTGGTGTCAATTCAAGAACCCTCTCACCACAGCTTATCATTTATGGACAAAACCACTTGTCAGGCTGCAAAAAGTCATCATGGGAGCTTCAGGACTCCTACACCTCCAGCAAAAACCACTGGGACCTTCTATCCCACTTTGTACCTGCCAGTTTACTTTCTGCATTTTATTAGCATCTAACCAGAGCATACAGCACTAGATCAACCGTTTATTAGCACAGAAAGGTAACAGCTTTGGGTTAGCGAGCAAAAAATCAACCAGAACTCCTCAAAGCACACTTCCTGAAATTCATTCCACCAAAGTATTTTTTGAGTAAGTCTTGTTTTGAAATTCATTTGCTCATATTTTAAACCTAAATGTGAAAATCTATCACAAACACCAGCAAAAGAGACAGGGTGAATAAAACCCCACAATCCTTAACTCACTACTCCATACAGCATAAATAAAATAACCCACAGAGCAGAGACCTCACACCTGAAGTATCCACTCTGGAAAGGAGCTCAGAGACACTTCTCTTCCTCTCCCTTTGCTAAAGTGCTTCCATGACAGTTCCTAGGGACACGCTTTACCACTCATGTCACTGGAAAGCTTCCTTCCATTCCCTCCAATCCCTTCTTTAGGCTTTTGGACTTTTGTTCCTTTAAACTGAAGCCACCATGGTGTAATAAGCACTGGAGAGCTACCTTGTCTCTCTGCTGCAAGTCACTATTACAACATCCTGAGTGGGCAGACTTCAAGCTATGGAAGATGAGACACACCAGAGCACCCTCTGAAGTGACAGGCAGGCAGCAGCTACAATATAAATTCACAATTACAAAACCCCAGCAACCCAGTGTGCAGGATAAAAACAGGAACTCTACCAGCAAAAAAAAAACAAGGGAGAGAAATGGCTGAGACATCAGACAAGCCCTCAAAGGCTCACCACAGCCCTGACTTTGGGTCACACTTATCAACATATCACGCTCGAGCTGCTACAGTGTTAACACACACTGTTCTGCATCTTTGAAAGCGTTCCTGGAAAGTGATTGCAATTACAGAACACAGTAAAAACCAAAACAGATTATTCATATAGAAAACTGATCTTGGGCAACATACAAATTCCATTCTCTCCCTGCACGATCGATCTAGAATGCAAGGATGAAGTGCTGGTCAGTGACCTTTCATCATATGATTTCTTCGGAAAATTGTTTTGCAAGTTCACTGTAAATTATTTCAATTTCAATAGTTACATAAACCAATCAAGTGCAGGGTTTCAAAACAGACAGGGAGTTAATCCCCAGGTCAGGGAGCTAAAAGAATAGAGATGGTCTTTTCACTGCATTGCTAAAGCACTCAGCCCAGTAACCACCCCTGCACAGATCACCTAATAACTACCACAGGCCTAAATGCAGCACAACCCAAGATCCTCTGCAAGTCCCTTCACAAATAGGTCACTTCTCAATTCAACGCTGGCAGCAAAACATTTCAACAGCAAGAAATTATGACTTTTACTTGGTTTCTAGTATAAACGTTTGCTGCCTTTCCCCGGGACCCCTAAGCTGGCCAGAGTTCAAATGTTTTTCATGAAGGACCGGAATAAGTGCACTCAGTACCTTCTCCTGCCCTGCTTTCCCTTCTGGATGGTCATATCTGTGCTATTCATTCATTAGCAATGAAAAAAGCCAAACACACACACACACAGCAGGCCAATACCACTACAATGACTAAAAATTAACCTATGCTAGCAGTAGAAACCCAGACCGTGTCAGAAATGCCCATTTTATTGCTTTGCCACATTCCCCAATATCCTGAACACGGCTTTAAAGGAAATCCACATACATCCTCCTTCAGTTACGCCTGGGATCACAATAGTGCCCAATCTGGCGACCACGAGACTGGACGAGCTCCAAACCGCACGGCCAGTTCAGCTCACCGAGGTGCCCCTGGTTAGAGGCAGCTGCTTCGAACGCTGCTGACAGGATCTGCTGCTTTTGCAGCTCTCCCACTTGCTGCTGCTCAAGGCACAACAGACCAGTAGGGCAAAAGAAGTTTCCATAACAGCCTCCAGTACTAAATACTACCACAAAAATCATGATTTAATCAGGAACACTCTCATATTTAGTTTTCTGGTTCTGGCAGTCTTCCAGGTTTCCACAGTTGTTATCTGTCATGACACTCCCCATGGTGCAATCTATCCTGGAATAATGACTCAAGGCCAAATTCAGGTCCTAGACCAAAGATGAGAGAAGCAGCGCTGACTCCAGCTTATATTCACAATCACTTCATTTCCTTTTCTGTGAACATCTTTTCCTTGACCATGCATGTGGCGTTTCTGAAAAGGGGTCTCGGAAGTTCTCCTTCCAGTGCTTAGGTTCTGCTATGCCTGCTCTTTTTCACGCAAACATCTAACAGTCCAAAATCAAGTTCAAGGTTCTCCCCTTCTATTTCACTCCACTTCTAAGGCATCGTAATTCCAGAAATCTGAGTGACCAGACCTAGTCCACAAGAGGAAAAACTATTTTGGTTCTAGTTGCACCAGGGACCCAAAGTTTCCTACATTTTAAACCTGTCCATGTCAAACAGCACAGAAAGCAGCTGTGTAAGTGCCTCAAATTCCAGTGCATTCTACCCCATTTACATCCATTAACCAAGAGAACCTAACTATCCCATGATGTACCTGCCTGTCACATCCAACAGCCACGGGACCTCTAGCCCTTCTGGAAAGAAGGTCACAGTACAGTAGAACTGCTAAGAACGCACCACCAGATCCACACGGGACACTTACCCATCTCTACCTTTACTGACGATCTTCACTTCAAAGTAGTAAATGCCACAGGCTGCAGGTATGGGGTGTGTAGCCCTAACAGAGGCAGCATCTTTGTGATTTTTACCGTGACCTAGGAAAGCACAGAAACGTTAAGTCCTGATGGGAAGTAACTCTATCCCAAACCACCACAAGGATCTGTTTCTACATGTATCCCGCAGTTTGAAGCAGGCTTTTCAGAGAACCAGAACGTGCAACCCTGCCCTGCCACCATGAATACTCCCTACACTATGGACAGTGCAGTTTTCCCTTTGTTTTCACGGTGAAGTTACCGACACAGACTGGCAGCAGGGCCTCCCCCTCCCCACACACGTCATCTGAAGGCTGCTGTTCACAAACAGAAAACAGAAGCGATTCCACAAGAGGGGAATGACATCAGTGTTTCCCAACCAGGCAGAGGGAGCGATCTGTTCTCTGCCGGGCAGGCAGAGGGAGCAGCCTCCAGCGCCCAGCCAGGCGAGCCCTGCTGCGACCCTCCAGCCCCGGGAACACCCCCCGGTGTACCCTCGGGGAGGCCAAGGCCCAGCTCGGCGGCCCGAGCCCTGGCTCTGCGGCAGGATGAGGGGGTGACCCGGCCCACGCAGCCCGAGCTCAGCCCCGGACTGGCGATGCCTCAGCCGCTTCGGGTCCCAGGCCCTCAACTCTTCCCCGCCTCCAGTCTCCCTGGACCCTTGGCTCTCCCTCCCCTCCAGGCTCCCCAGGCCCTCGGTTCTGCCATGCTCCACAGTTCTCCACTCCCCCACCCGCCTTGCTCCCCGGGTCCTCTGTTCTTCCCCTCGCCGCCCCCACGCTCCGCGGACCCCCACCTCCTCTCTCCATCCCTCCCCACGCACTCGGCTCCTGCCCCTCGATCCTCCACCCCACCTCCTCGATTCCCCCCAGGCCCTCGGTACTCCCCCTACGCCGCTCCCCGGGCCCTCAATTCTCCCTCATCCCCGACTCCTCAGGCCCTCGGTTCTTTCCCCTCGCCCTCCTTCCAAGTCTCCCTGGGCTCTTGGCTGCCGTGTGTCTCCCACCCCGTTACCCAGGCCCTCGGTTCTTCCCTCCCCCGCTCCCCGGGCCCCCAGCTCTTCACCCCAGCCCTCTCCCCGACCCCCAGCTCTTGCCCGCCACCCCCGTCTCACAGCTCTTCAGGCCCTCAGCTCTTCCTCTCGCCACGCTACCAGAGCCCTCAGCTCCCTCTTTCCCTCCCCTCCCCAGGCCCTCGGCTGCCGCACCCCCGCCCCCCGGGCCCCGCACCGGGCCAGAGGCCGCCCGCGGGCCCCCCCCCTCGCCGCTCTCCGTGCCCGCCAGACCCGCAGCCCCCACCCCACCCCAGGCCCCGCGGCCGCCCCCGGCTGGCACCTTTGTAGTGGACGCGCAGGTTGCCCTGCGAGAGGCCGATGTAGTTGTACTTGTCCTTGGGGCTCCAGGACCGCGGCAGCGGTGTCTCCTCCTGGTTGACAGCAGGGTAGAGGCGGCGGAGGCGCTGGCTCAACTCCTGCTCCTCGGGCGGGCGCGGTGGACCCGCGTCCCCCCCACCCCCAGGCAGGCTCCCCGCGCCCGCCTCCGCCATCTTGGCCCCCGCTTTGTGCCGCCGGGCGGGGGGCGAGGCC
>JAUMJL010001556.1:10000-109764 GCA_033558185.1 Dromococcyx pavoninus | reverse complement strand
AATTATGCTATGCTCTGCTATGCTATGCGGTTCCGTTACACGTGAAATTATGCTATGCTATGCTGTGCCGAGCCACGCCAATTTATGCTATGCTATATTGTGTAATGTTATGCCGTGCCGCGCCATGCCAACTTATGCTATGCTATGCTTTGTACTGTAAAGTTATGCCGTGTCGTACTACGCCAACTTACAGTATGGTATGCTATACTATGTAGTGTAGTGTTATGCCGTGCCGTGCCACGCCAACTTATGCTATGCTATGCTATGCTTTGCAGTGTAATGTTATGCCGTGCCGTGCCACGCCATATTTGCTATTCTATGCTATGCTATGCCGTGCCGTGCCACGCCAACTGTTGCTATGCTATGTAGTGTAATGTTATGCCCTGCCGTTCCATGCCATCTTATGCTATGCTATGTCATGCTATGTAGGGTAATATTATGCTGTGCCGAGCCACGCCAAATTATGCTATGCTCTGCTATGCTATGCTATGTAGTGTAATGTTATGCCGTGCCGTGTCACGCCAACTTATGTTATGGTATGATGTGCCATGCTATGTAGTGTAATATCATGCCGTGCCGTGCTGCACCAACTTATGCTATGCTATGCTGTGCAATGCTGTGTAGCATAATGTTATGCTGTGCAGTGCCACGCCAACTTATGCTATGCCATGCTATGTAGTGTAATGTTATGCCGTGCCGTGCCACGCCAACTTATGCTACGCTAAGCTGTTCTATGCCATGTTGTGACACTCCAACTTTTGCTATGCTATGCTATGCTGTGACGTTACATGCCATGTCACGCGAACATATGCTATGCTCTGCTCTGCTATTCCGTGCCGTGCCATGCCAAGGAATGCTATGCTATGCTATTCTATGCTATGCTATGTAGTGTAATGTTATGCCGTGCCACGCTAACTTATGTTAAGCTATGCTATGCTATGTAGTGTAGTGTTATGCCACGCCAACTTATGCTTTGTTATGCTATTGTATGTAGTGTAATGTTATGCCATGTTGTGCCACGCCAACTTATGCTATGCTATGCCATGCTGTGCCGTGCCGTGCCATGATATGCTATGCTGTGTCATGCCACGCTATGATATGCTATGTTATGTCGTGCGTTCCCACGCTATTTTATGCTTTTATGCTATGCCGTGCCATGCCACGCAAACTTATACTATGCTATGTCATGCCGTGCCATGCCAACTTATGATATGCTATGCCGTGCCGAGCCACGCCACCTTATGCTTTGCTTTGCTATGCTGTGCCATGCTCTGCCGTGCCGTACCGTGTCACGCCAACTTATGGTATGCTATGCCGTGCCGTACCACACCATCCTATGCTATGCTATATAGTGTAATGTTATGCTGTGCCGTTCCACGCCCACTTATTCTAAGCTATGCCATGCTCTGCTATTCTATGTAGTTTAATGTTATGTCGTGCCGTGCCACGCCAACTTATGCTACGCATTCCACGCAATGCAGTACCGTGCCATGCTATGTTATGCCGTGCCGTGCCTTGCTACACCAACTTTTACTATGCTATGCTATGCTGTCCCGTGCCACGCTAATTTATGATATGCTATGCTATGCCTTGCCGTGCCGTGCCACGCCAACTTATGCTATGCTATGCTATTCTATGCTATGCTATGCTAAGTAGTGTAATGTTATTCCCTGCCGTGCCACACGAACTTATGCTATCCTATGCTATGCTATGTCATGCAATGTAGTGTAATATTATGCCGTGCTGTGCCACGCCAAGTTATGCTATGATATGCAATTCTATTCTCTGCTATGTTATGTAGTGTAATGTTATGCCATGCCGTGCCACTTCAAATTATGCTATGCTATGCTTTTCTATGCCGTGCCGTGCCACACCAAATTATGCTATGCTATGCTATGCCGTGCCTTGCCACGCCAACTTATGCTATGGTATGCCTTGCCGTGCCGTGCCATGCCACACCAACTTATGCTCTCCGATGCTATGCAGTGCCGTGCTGTGCCACGCCAAATTATGCTATGATATGCTATGAAATGCTGTGCTGTTCCAAGGAATGCTGTGCTGTGCCATGCTATTCTATTCTATGCTATGCCGTGCTGTGCCGTGCACGTCAACTTATACAATGCTATGCTATGCCGAGCCGTGTCACACCAACTTATATTATGCCATGCTGTGCCGTGCTGTGCTACGCCAAATTATATTATGCTATGCTATGCAATGCTGTGCCGTGCTGTGCCGTACTGTGCCCCGCCAACTTATCGTGTGCTATGCGATTCTGTGCCGTGCAGAGCCACGCCAATTTATGCTATGCTATGCCGTGCCGTGCCCCGCCAACTTATGCTATGCTATATAGTGTAATGTTATGCTGTGCCGTGCCACGCTAGATTTTGATATGCTATGCTATGTAGTGTAAAGTTATGCCGTGCCGTGCCACGCCAACTTAGGCTATACTATGCCATGCTATGTAGTGTAATGTAATGCCGTGCCGTGCCACACCAACTTTTGCTAACCTATGCTATCCTACATAGTGTAATGATATGCTGTGCCGTGCCACGCCAACTTATGCTATGCTATGCTATGCTTTGCTGTGCCGTGCCATGCTATGCTTGTCTGTGTCGTGCCACGCTATGCTATGCTATGTTATGCCGTGCCGTGCCACTCCAATTTATGCTATTTTATGCTGTGCAATTCCGTGCCACGCAAACTTATGCTATGCTATGCTATGCTATGCTCTGTTATGCTATGCCGTGCCGTGTCACGCCAAATTATGCTATGCTCTGTTATTATATGCTATGTAGTGTAATGGTGTGCCATGCCACACCAACATATGCTATGCTATGTAGTGTTTTGTTATGCCATGCTGTGCCGTGCCAACTTATGCTATGCTATGCTATGCTATGCTATGCTATGCTATGCTATGCCACGCTATGCTCTTCTGTGCCGTGCCGTGCCACGCCAACATATTTGCTATGCTATGCTGTGGCGTGCTGTGCCGTGCCATACCGTGCCACGCCAACTTCTGCTATGCTATGCTGTGCCGTGCCACGCTATGCTATGCTGTGTCGTGCCACGCCAACTTGTGCTATGCTCTGCTCTGCTCTGCTCTACTATGCTATGCCGTGCTGTGTCACGCCATCTTACACTATGCTCTCTTACACTATGGTATGTAGTCTAATGTTATGCCTTGCCACGCCGACTTATACTATGCTATGCTGTGCCGTTCCATGCTATGCTGTGCTATGTTATGCCGTGCCGTGCCTCGCCATCGTATTTTATGGTATGCAATGCCGTGCTGTGCTACGCCACCTTCTGCTATGCTATGATGTGCTATGCTATGCTGTGCTGTGCTATGCAATGCTATGCTATGCCGTGCAGTGCCGTGCCAACTTATGCTATGCTATGCCGTGCCATGCCACGCCAAATTATGCTATGCTATGCCAAGCCGTGCAACGCCTCGCCAACTTATGCTATGCTATGCTTTGCCGTGTTGTGCCGTGCTTTTCCGTGCCGTGCCACGCCAACTTTTGCTATGTTATGCTATACCGTGCCGTGGCACGGCAACTTATGCTGTGCCACGCTATGCTATGTAGTGTAATGTTATGCCATGCCGTGCCACGCCAACTTATGCTATGCTATGCTGTGCCGTGCCACGCCAACTTATGCTATGCTATGCTATGTAGTGTTATGTTATGCCGTGCCGTGCCATGCCAAAATATGTAATGCTATGGTATGCTATATAGAGTAATTTCATGCCATGCCGTGCCACTCCAAGTTATGCTATGCTATGCTATGGTATATAGTGTAATTATATGTTGTGCAGTGCCACGCCAACTTATGCTATGCTATGCAATGCTATTCTATGATATGTAGTGTAATGTTATGCCATGCTGTGCCACGCCAACTTATGGTATGCTATGCTATGCTATGTAGTATCATATTATACCCAGCCGTGCCACGACAACGTATGCTATGCTATGTCATGCTATGTTGTGTACTGTTATGCCGTGCCGTGCCACTCCAAATTTTGCTATGCTATGTAGTCTAATGTTATACCGTGCCGTGCCACGCCAACTTATGCTATGCTTTGCTATGCCGTGCCACGCCATGCTATGGTATAATATGCCGTGCCGTGCCACGCCAACTTATGTTAAGCTATGCTATGCTATGTAGTGTAATGTTCTGCCATGCCGTGCCACGGCAACATATGCTAATACTATGCTGTTCTATGCCGTGCCGTACCACGCCAACTTATGCTATGCTATGCTATGCCATGCTATGTAGTATAATATTATGCCGTGCTGTGCCATGCCAACTTATGATATGCTATGCAATTTTGTGCTGTGCTGCCACGCCAACTTATGCTGTTCTATGCTATGCAATGTAGTGTAATATTATGCCGTGCCATGCCGCTCCAACTTATGTTATGCTATGCTATGCTATGCTATGTAGTGTAATGTTATGCGGTGCCGTGCCACGCCAACTTATGCTATGTTATGCTATGCTGTACTGTGCCATGTTTTGTAGTATAATGATATGCCGTGCCGTGCCACGCGCACTTACGTTATGTTATGCTATGCTATGTAGTGTAATGTTATGCTGTGCTGTGCCACGCCAACTTTTGTTATGTTATGCTATGCTATGTAGTCTAATGTTATGCCTTTCCGTGCCACGTCAAGTTTTATTATGCTATGTCGTGCTGTGTCGTGCCACTCCAAATTATGCTCTACTATGTTATGCTGTGCCGTGCTGTGCTATGCCCTGCCGTGCTACGCTATGCTATCCTATGTTATGCCGTGCCGTGTCACGCCAACGTATGCTATGGTATGCTAGGTTATGCTATGCTATGCTATGTAGTGTAATGTTTTGCTGTGTCCTGCCATGCCAACTTATGCTATGATATGCTATGGTATGTAGTGTAATGTAATGCCGTGCCGTGCCACGCGCACTTACGTTATGTTATGCTATGTATTGTAATGTTATGCCGTGTAGTGCCACGCCGACTTATGTTATGTTATGCTATGCTATGTAGTGTAATGTTATGCCGTGCATTGTCACGTCAACTTATGCTATGCTATGCTATGATATATCGTGTAATATTATGCCTTGCTGTACCACGCCAACATATGCTAAGCTATGCTGTGCAGTGTAATGTTATGCCCTGCCATACCACGCCATGTTATGCTATTCTATGCTATGCCATGCTATGTAGTTTAACGTTATGCCATGCCGTCACACGCCTTCTTAAATAATTCTATGCTGAAGCCATGCTATGTAGTGTAATGTTATTCTGTGCCATGCCATGCCCATTTATGCTACGATATGCTCTGCTATGCTGTGCCATGGTATGTAGTGTAATATTATGCCGTACCATGCCACGCCAACTTATGTTATGTGATGCTATGCTATGTAGTGTATTGTTATGCCGTGCCGTGCCACTCCAACTTGTGCTGTGCTGTGATATGCTGTGCCATGCTGTGCGGTGCCGTGCCAGACCAACTTATGCTATACTATGCTATGCTATGCTATGCTATGGTGTGCAACGCTGTGCTATGCTGTGATACGGTGTGTTGTGCTGTGCCGTGCCGTGCCACGGCAACTTATGTTATGCTATGCGATGTAGTGTAATGGTATGACTTGCCGTGCCACGCCAACTTATGCTATGCTATTCTGTGCCGTACCATGACAACTTTTGCTATGCTATGCTGTGCCGTGTCGTGCCACTCTAAATTATGGTATGCTATGCTATGCTGTGCCGTGCTGTGCTATGCCGTGCCGTGCCATGTTATGCTATGATATTTTATGCCGTGCCGTGTCACGCCAACATATGCTATCCTATGCTATGCTATACCGTGCCGTTCCACGCCAAATTCTGCTATGCTATGCCGTGCCGTGCTACGAGAACTTATGCTATGCTATGCTTTGCCGTGCTGTGTCGTGCTGTATCGTGCCGTGCCATGCCGTGCCAGGGCAACTTATGCTATGGTGTGTCATGCTATGTAGTGCTATCTTATGCCGTGTCGTGTCACGCCATATTATGTTATGCTATGCTATGTAGTGTAATGTTATGCTTTGCCGTGCCACGCCATCTTATGCTATGCTATGCCGTGCCGTGCCACGCCAACTTATGCTATGCAATGCCGTGCCGTGCCACTCCAAATTATGCTAGGCTATGCTGTCCCGTGCTGTGCTATGCCGTGCCCTGCCACGCCAAGTTATGCTATGCTATGCCGTGCAGTGCCACACCAACATAAGCTATGCTATGCAATGCTATGCTATGCTATGTAGTTTAATATTATGCCATGCCGTGCCACACAAACTTCTGCTATGCTATGCTGGGCCATGCTATGTAATTTAATGTTATACCGTGCCGTGCGACGCCAACTTATGCTATGCTATACTGTGCTATTCCGTGCCTTGCCACGCCAACTTATGCTATGATATGCTATGCTATGATATGTAGTATAATGTTATGCGGTGCCGTGCGACTCGAACTTATGCTATGCTATGCACTGTTGTGCCGTGCTGCCACGCCAACTTATGCTGTGCTATGCTATGCTATGCTATGTAGTGTAATGTTATGCCGTGCCGTGCCACGCCAACTTATGTTATGCTTTGCTATGCTATGTAGTGTAATGTTATGCCGTGTCGTGCCACGCCAACTTATAATATGCTATGCTATGCCATTATATGTAGCGTTATGTTAGGCCGTGCCGTGCCACGCCAACTTATGCAATCCTATGCTATACTATGCTGTGCCATGTTTTGTAGTATAATGATATGCTGTGTCGTGCCATGCCAACTTCTGTTATGTTATGCTATGCTATGTAGTGTAATGTTATGCTGTGCCGTGCCACGTCAATTTATGCTATGCTATGCTATGCTATGTAGTGTAATATTATGCCATGCTGTGCCACGCCAACTTATGCTATGCTATGCTATGTAGTGTAATGTTATGCCCTGCCGTACCAAGCCAAGTTATGCTATTCTATGCTATGCCATGCTATGTAGTGTAATGTTATTCTGTGCCATGCCGCGCCAATATATGCTAAGATATGCTATGCTATGTAGTGTAATATTGTGCCGTGCCACACCAACACTTCTATCCTGTGCTATGCCATGCTATGTAGTTTAACGTTATAACGTGCCGTCAAACGCCATGTTTTGCAATGCTATGCTGAGCCATGCTGTGCCACGCTATGTAGTGTAATGTTATGCCGTGCCCTGACACGCCCACTTTTGCTATGATATGCTCTGCTACGCTGTGCCATGTTATGTAGTGTAATGTTATGCTGTGCAGTGTCACGCTAACTTATGCTATGCTATGCTCTCCTGTGCCATGCTATGTAGTGTAATATTATGCCGTGCCGTGCCATGCCAACTTATGCTGTGCTTTTCTTTGCTATGCTGTGCTATTATGTGCTATGCTGTTCTGTGCTCTGATTTGCTGTGCTATGCTGTGCCGTGTCATGCCACGCCAACTTTTGCTATGCTGTGGTATGATATGTAGTGTAATGTTATGCCATGCCGTGCCACGCCAGCTTATGCTATGCTCTGATATGTAGTGTAATGCTATGCCATGCCGTGCCAGGACAACTTATGCTATGCTATGCTATGCTATGCTATGCTATGTAGTGTAATGTTATGCCTTTGGCGTTCCACGCCATCTTATGCTATGCTATGCTATGTAGTGTAGTATTATGCCTTGCCGTGCCACGCCAACATATGCTGTGTTATGCCGTGCCGTGCCACGCCAACTTCGCTATGCTATGCTATGCCGTGATGTGCCACGCCAAATTATACTATGCTCTGCTATGCTCTGCTCTGCTATGCTCTGCCATGCTATGCCGTACCGTGTCACAACAACTTATGCGATGCTATGTAGTGTAACGTTATGCCGTGCCGTGACATACCAACTTATGCTATGCTATGCGATGCCATGATATCTAGTGTAATGCCGTGCTGTGCCACACTAAATTATCCTATGCTATGCTATGTTATGCTATGCTATGTATGTGATGTTATGCCGTGCCGTGCCACGCCAACTTATGTTATGCTATGCTATGCTATGTAATGTAATATTATGCCGTACCGTGCTACGTCAACTTATGCTATGCTATGCTATGCTATGCCATGATATGTCGTGTAATGTTATGCCGTGCCGTGCCACGCCAACTTATGCCATGCTATGCTATGCTATGCTGTACCGTTCGATGCTATGCTATGCTGTGCGGTGCCACACTATGCTATGCTATGTTATGCCGTGCCGTGCCACGCCAATTTCTGCTATGCTATGCTATGCTATGCTGAGCCGTGCCATACCGTGCCACACCATCTTATGCTATGCTATGCCGTGCCTTACCGTACCACACCAACTTATGCTGTGCTATGCCGTGCCGTATCATGCCAAGTTATGCTATGCTATGCTATGCCATGCTATGTAGTTTAACGTTATAACGTGCCGTCACACGCCAACTTTTGTAATGCTATGCTGAGCCATGCTGTGCCATGCTATGTAGTGTAAAGTTATGCCGTGCCATGCCACGCCCACTTATGCTATGATATGCTCTGCTACGCTCTGCCATGTTATGTAGTGTAATGTCATGCCGTGCCGTGCCACGCCAACTTACGCTATGCTATGCTATGCTTTGTAGCGTAATGTTATGCCGTGCTGTTCCACGCCATCTTATGCTATGCTATGCTATGTAGTGTAATGTTGTGCCTTGCCGTGCCACGCCAGCATATGCTATGCTATGCCGTGCCGTGCCATGCCATGCTATGCTGTGCTATGCCGTGTTGTGCAACGCCAACATATGCTTTGCTATGCTATGGTATGTTATGCCGTGCCGTGTCACGCCAACATCGCTATGCTATGTTATGCCGTGATGTGCCACGCCAACTTATGCTATGTTATGCTATACTCTACTATGCTATGCCTTGCCGTTCCGTGCCACGCCAACTTATGCTATGCTATGCTATGGTATGTAGTGCAATGTTATGACGTGCAGTGCCACGCCAACTTATGCTATGCTATGCAATGCTATGCTATGATATGTAGTGTAATGTTATGCTATGCTGTGCCACACCAACTTCTGCTATGCTATGTTGAGCCATGCTATGTAGTGTAATGGTATGCCGTGCTGTGCGACGCCAACTTATGATATGCTCTGCAAAGTTGTGCCGTGCTACCGCGCCACCTTCTGCTCTGCTATGCTATGCTATGTAGTGAAATATTATGCCGTGACATGACACGCCAACTTATGTTATGCTATGCTATGCCGTGATATGTAGTGTAATGTTATGCCGTGCCGTGCCACGTCAACTTATGCTAAGCTATGCTATGCCATGATATGTAGCGTTATGTTATGCCGTGCCGTGCCACGCCAACTTATGTTATGATATCATATGCTATGTAGTGTAATGCTATGCCGTGCCATCCCACGCCAACTTATGCTATGTTATGCTATGCCGTGCCGTGCCATGCCAACTTATGCTATGCTGTGCTATGCTATGTAGTGTAATGTTATGATGTGCCGTACCACGCCAACTTATGATACGCTATGTAGTGTAAAATTATGCTGTGCCGTGCCACGTCAAATTATGCTATGCTGTTCTGCACTCTGCTGTGCCGTGCCACACCAGCTTTTGCTGTGCTTTGTTATGCTGTGGTGTGCTGTGCTATGCTATACTATGATGTGATATGCTATGCTATGCTATGTAGTGTATTGTTATGCTGTGCCGTGCCACGCCAACTTATGCTATGGTATGATATGCTATTCTATGTTGTCTAATTGTATGCCGTGCCATGCCACGCCAAATTATGCTTTGCTATGCTATGCTATGCTATTTAGTGTAATGTTATGCCATGCCGTGCCACGCCACTTTATGCTATGCTATGCTATGTTATGCTATGCTATGTAGTGTAATGTTATGTCCTGCCGTGCCACAACAACTTTTGCTATGATATGCTATGCTATGCTATGCCATGCTATGTAGTGTAATATTATGCCATGCCGTGCTACGCAAACTTATGCTATGCTATGCCATGCTCTGTAGTGTAATGTTATTCCTTGCCGTGCCACGCCAACTGATGCTATGCTATGCTGTGATATGCTGTGCCATGCTATGTAGTGCAATGTTATGCCGTGCCGTTCCACGCCATCTTATGCTATGCTATGCTATGTAGTGTAATTGTATGCCGTGCCGGGCCACGCCAAATTATGCTATGCCATGATTTGCTATGCTGTGCCATGCTATGTAGTGTGTTGTTATGCCCTGCCGTTCCACGCCATCTTATGCTATGCTATGCAATGCCATGCTAAGTAGTGTAATGTTATGCCATGCCGTGCGACACCAACTTATGCTATGCTATGCCATGCTATGTAGTGTAATGTTATGCCGTGCCGTCCCACGCCATCTTATGCTATGCTATGCTATGTAGTGTAATGGTATGCCGTGCCGTGACATGCAAACTTATGTTATGCTATCCTGTGCAATGCTATGTAGTGTGATGTTATGCCTTGTCGTGCCACGCCAACTTATGGTATGTTATGCCATGCTATGCCGTGCCATGCCATGATATGCTATGCTGTGTCGTGCCATGGTATTATATGCTATGTTATGCCGTGCGTTGCCTCGCTATTTTATGCTATATTATGCTATGCCGTGCCATCCCACTCAAACTTATGCTATGCTTTGCTCTGTTATGCTATGCCGTGCCGTGTAACGCCAATTTATCGTATGCTCTGCTATGATATGCTTTGTAGTGTAATGGTGTGCCTTGGCACGCCAACGTATGCTATGCTATGTAGTGTAATGTTATGCCGTTCCGTTCCACGCCAACTTATGATATGCTATGCCGTACCGTGCCACGCCAAATTTGCTATGCTCTGGTATGCTATGCTATGTAGTGTAATGTTATGCCGTGCCGTGCCACGGCATCTTATGCTATTGTTTGGTATGGTATGCTGTGCCATGCTGTGTATTTTAATGTTATGTCGTGCCGTGCCATGCCAACTAATGCTATGGTATTCTATGCCGTGCCGTGCCATTCCAACTTATGCTATGCTATGCCATGCTATGTAGTGTAATGTTATGCCGTGCTCTGCCACGCCAACTTATGCTATGCTATGCCATGCTGTGCCATGCCAACATATGCTTTTCTATGCTATGCTATGTAGTGTAACGTTATGCCGTGCCGTGCCATGGCACCTTATGCTATGATATGGTATGCCGTGCTGTGCCACGGCAAATTATGCTATGCTATGCCGTGCCGTGTCACATGAATTTATGCTATGCTATGCTGTGCCGTGCTGTGCCACGACAACTTATGCTATGCTATGCCGTGCCGAGCTGCGCTATCTTATGCTGTGCCATGCTATGCTACGTAGTGAAATGTTATGCCGTGCCGTGCCACGCCAACTTATGCTATGCTATGCTATGCTGTGCCTTGCTACTCCATGCTATGCTGTGCCGTGCCTGGACAGGTTATGCTATGTTATGCTATTCCGTGCCGTCCCACGCCAACTTACGCTATGCTTTGCTATGCTATGCTGTGCCGTGGCACATCAACTTATGCTATGCTCTTCTATGCTATGCTGTGCCGTTACATGCCAACTTATGCTATGCTATGCTGTGCTGTGCCGTGCTGTCCCGTGTCGTGACACGCTAAATTATGCTTTGCTCTGCTCTGCTATGCCATGCCGTGCTACGCCAACTTATGCTGTGCTATGCTATGCTGTGCCGTACCACGCCAACTTGTTCTATGCTATGCTATGCCATGCCTTGCCACACCAAGTTATGCTTTGCTATGCTGTGCCGTGCTGTGCCGTGCTGTGCCGTGCCACGCCAACTTATGCTATGCTATGCTATGTAGTGTAATGTTATGCTGTGCCATGCTACGCCAACTTGTGCTTTGCTATGCTATGTAGTGTAATGTTACGCCGTGCTGTGCCATGCCAACCTATGCTATGCTATGCTGTGGTATGCTATGTAGTGTAATGTTATGCCGTGCCATCCAATGCCAACATATGCTATGCTATGCTATGCTTTGCTATGCTATGTAGTGTAACGTTATGCCGTAAGTGCCACGCCAAGTTATGCTATGTTATGATATGCTATGTAGTGTAAAGTTATGCCACGCCGTGACTCGCCAACTTAAGCTATGTTATGCTATGCCATGCTGTGTAGTCTAAAGTTATGCCGTGCCGTGCCATTCCAACTTATGCTATGCTATGCTTTTACATGCTATGTTCTGTAATGTTATGCCGTGCTGTGCCACGCAAACTTATGCTATGCTATGCTATGCTTTGCAGTGTAATGTTATGCCGCGCCGTGCCACGCCAACTTTTGCTAGAACTGAACACACCCGCGTGTGTCCCTTTTCCGGGTTAGCGATGGCCCGTCCATCAGTCAAAGCCAGGTCAATTAGTGACAAAGTGCGATGGTTGGCACTTGCATGATTAGCGGTAATCATCACGAGAGTTCCTCACTGTTTGCCAATTTGTCCAAATTAGGCCGAATTGGGTTAGTGGAAAGTCAAAAACTTTATTATTATAAATTATTTAAAAACATTAAAATCATTAAACATGCAGTAAACATGCAATAATATTAATAATAATAATTTAGTGGAACGAATACAAAAATAGTGACAATAAAGAACCGAATTTGTAATAAGTGGGCAGGCATGCAAGAACTTACAAACAAAAACACAGACATAATAAGCATGCATAAATATATAAATAGATAAATAATTCATTCTATATTTGAACGGGACTTACTCGCGAATGTGTGTATAATGTCCACAGATGAAAATAGAGCCACATTTGAAAGGTGGCGCGCCAGTTGTTCTCTCCGGGTTTTTGAGAGCCCGATATCTTCTAAAACGCCAAAATTCCCAGCGTACCATTTCCCACGTGCACCAAGGGGGAAACCTGAAAATTTAACAGATGTTACATTTGTCAAGTCTCGGATTTGTTCTTCCAGATGTTTATATTTCCTTATTTTTTCATCTGCCGCTTCTTTTAGAGTAGTATTTTTGGATTCAAAACGAACCGTTACATCAATTACTAGTGCGGCATTATCTTTAACTAAAATCAGATCTGGTTTAAAGAGCTCGTTATTTTGATTTTTAATATGTAATTCTTGGAATACCATCCAATTCTTGACACGTGCCTCCCTTGATAGTATTTCACATAGCTATGCTATGCTGTGTCGTGCCATGCCAACTTGTGCTATGCTCTGCTCTGCTCTGCTCTACTATGCTATGCCGTGCTGTGTCACGCCATCTTACACTATGCTCTCTTACGCTATGGTATGTAGTCTAATGTTATGCCTTGCCACGCCGACTTATACTATGCTATGCTGTGCTGTTCCATGCTATGCTGTGCTATGTTATGCCGTGCCGTGCCTCGCCATCGTATTTTATGGTATGCGATGCCGTGCTGTGCTACGCCACCTTCTGCTATGCTATGATGTGCTATGCTATGCTGTGCTGTGCTATGCAATGCTATGCTATGCCGTGCCATGCCGTGCCAACTTATGCTATGCTATGCCGTGCCATGCCACGCCAAATTATGCTATGCTATGCCAAGCTGTGCAACGCCTCGCCAACTTATGCTATGCTATGCTTTGCCGTGTTGTGCCGTGCTTTTCCGTGCCGTGCCACGCCAACTTTTGCTATGTTATGCTATACCGTGCCGTGGCACGGCAACTTATGCTGTGCCACGCTATGCTATGAAGTGTAATGTTATGCCATGCCGTGCCACGCCAACTTATGCTATGCTATGCTGTGCCGTGCCACGCCAACTTATGCTATGCTATGCTATGTAGTGTTATGTTATGCCGTGCCGTGCCATGCCAAAATATGTAATGCTATGGTATGCTATATAGAGTAATTTCATGCCATGCCGTGCCACTCCAAGTTATGCTATGCTATGGTATATAGTGTAATTATATGTTGTGCAGTGCCACGCCAACTTATGCTATGCTATGCAATGCTATTCTATGATATGTAGTGTAATGTTATGCCATGCTGTGCCACGCCACCTTATGTTATGTTTTGCTTTGCTATGTAGTGTAATGTTATGCCGTGCTGTGCCACGCCAACTTATGGTATGCTATGCTATGCTATGTAGTATCATATTATACCCAGCCGTGCCACGACAACGTATGCTATGCTATGTCATGCTATGTTGTGTACTGTTATGCCGTGCCGTGCCACTCCAAATTTTGCTATGCTATGTAGTCTAATGTTATACCGTGCCGTGCCACGCCAACTTATGCTATGCTTTGCTATGCCATGCCACGCCATGCTATGGTATAATATGCCGTGCCGTGCCACGCCAACTTATGTTAAGCTATGCTATGCTATGTAGTGTAATGTTCTGCCATGCCGTGCCACGGCAACATATGCTAATACTATGCTGTTCTATGCCGTGCCGTGCCACGCCAACTTATGCTATGCTATGCTATGCCATGCTATGTAGTATAATATTATGCCGTGCTGTGCCATGCCAACTTATGATATGCTATGCAATTTTGTGCTGTGCTGCCACGCCAACTTATGCTGTTCTATGCTATGCAATGTAGTGTAATATTATGCCGTGCCATGCCGCTCCAACTTATGTTATGCTATGCTATGCTATGCTATGTAGTGTAATGTTATGCGGTGCCGTGCCACGCCAACTTATGCTATGTTATGCTATGCTGTACTGTGCCATGTTTTGTAGTATAATGATATGCCGTGCCGTGCCACGCGCACTTACGTTATGTTATGCTATGCTATGTAGTGTAATGTTATGCTGTGCTGTGCCACGCCAACTTTTGTTATGTTATGCTATGCTATGTAGTCTAATGTTATGCCTTTCCGTGCCACGTCAAGTTTTATTATGCTATGTCGTGCTGTGTCGTGCCACTCCAAATTATGCTCTACTATGTTATGCTGTGCCGTGCTGTGCTATGCCCTGCCGTGCTACGCTATGCTATCCTATGTTATGCCGTGCCGTGTCACGCCAACGTATGCTATGGTATGCTAGGTTATGCTATGCTATGCTATGTAGTGTAATGTTTTGCTGTGTCCTGCCATGCCAACTTATGCTATGATATGCTATGGTATGTAGTGTAATGTAATGCCGTGCCGTGCCACGCGCACTTACGTTATGTTATGCTATGTATTGTAATGTTATGCCGTGTAGTGCCACGCCGACTTATGTTATGTTATGCTATGCTATGTAGTGTAATGTTATGCCGTGCATTGCCACGTCAACTTATGCTATGCTACGCTATGATATATTGTGTAATATTATGCCTTGCTGTACCACGCCAACATATGCTAAGCTATGCTGTGCAGTGTAATGTTATGCCGTGCCGTACCACGCCATGTTATGCTATTCTATGCTATGCCATGCTATGTAGTTTAACGTTATGCCATGCCGTCACACGCCTTCTTAAATAATTCTATGCTGAAGCCATGCTATGTAGTGTAATGTTATTCTGTGCCATGCCACGCCCATTTATGCTACGATATGCTCTGCTATGCTGTGCCATGTCATGTAGTGTAATATTATGCCGTACCGTGCCACGTCAACTTATGTTATGTGATGCTATGCTATGTAGTGTATTGTTATGCCGTGCCGTGCCACTCCAACTTGTGCTGTGCTGTGATATGTTGTGCCATGCTGTGCGGTGCCGTGCCAGACCAACTTATGCTATACTATGCTATGCTATGCTATGCTATGTTGTGCAACGCTGTGCTATGCTGTGATACGGTGTGTTGTGCTGTGCCGTGCCGTGCCGTGCCACGGCAACTTATGTTATGCTATGCGATGTAGTGTAATGGTATGACTTGCCGTGCCACGCCAACTTATGCTATGCTATTCTGTGCCGTACCATGACAACTTTTGCTATGCTATGCTGTGCCGTGTCGTGCCACTCTAAATTATGGTATGCTATGCTATGCTGTGCCGTGCTGTGCTATGCCGTGCCGTGCCATGTTATGCTATGATATTTTATGCCGTGCCGTGTCACGCCAACATATGCTATCCTATGCTATGCTATACCGTGCCGTTCCACGCCAAATTCTGCTATGCTATGCCGTGCCGTGCTACGAGAACTTATGCTATGCTATGCTTTGCCGTGCTGTGTCGTGCTGTATCGTGCCGTGCCATGCCGTGCCAGGGCAACTTATGCTATGGTGTGTCATGCTATGTAGTGCTATCTTATGCCGTGTCGTGTCACGCCATATTATGTTATGCTATGCTATGTAGTGTAATGTTATGCTTTGCCGTGCCACGCCATCTTATGCTATGCTATGCCGTGCCGTGCCACGCCAACTTATGCTATGCAATGCCGTGCCGTGCCACTCCAAATTATGCTAGGCTATGCTGTCCCGTGCTGTGCTATGCCGTGCCGTGCCACGCCAAGTTATGCTATGCTATGCCGTGCAGTGCCACACCAACATAAGCTATGCTATGCAATGCTATGCTATGCTATGTAGTTTAATATTATGCCGTGCCGTGCCACACAAACTTCTGCTATGCTATGCTGGGCCATGCTATGTAATTTAATGTTATACCGTGCCGTGCGACGCCAACTTATGCTATGCTATGCTGTGCTATTCCGTGCCTTGCCACGCCAACTTATGCTATGATATGCTATGCTATGATATGTAGTATAATGTTATGCGGTGCCGTGCGACTCGAACTTATGCTATGCTATGCACTATTGTGCCGTGCTGCCACGCCAACTTATGCTGTGCTATGCTATGCTATGCGATGTAGTGTAATGTTATGCCGTGCCGTGCCACGCCAACTTATAATATGCTATGCTATGCCATTATATGTAGCATTATGTTAGGCCGTGCCGTGCCACGCCAACTTATGCAATCCTATGCTATACTATGCTGTGCCATGTTTTGTAGTATAATGATATGCCGTGTCGTGCCATGCCAACTTCTGTTATGTTATGCTATGCTATGTAGTGTAATGTTATGCTGTGCCGTGCCACGTCAATTTATGCTATGCTATGCTATGCTATGTAGTGTAATATTATGCCATGCTGTGCCACGCCAACTTATGCTATGCTATGCTATGTAGTGTAATGTTATGCCCTGCCGTACCAAGCCAAGTTATGCTATTCTATGCTATGCCATGCTATGTAGTGTAATGTTATTCTGTGCCATGCCACGCCAATATATGCTAAGATATGCTATGCTATGTAGTGTAATATTGTGCCAACACTTCTATCCTGTGCTATGCCATGCTATGTAGTTTAACGTTATAACGTGCCGTCAAACGCCATGTTTTGCAATGCTATGCTGAGCCATGCTGTGCCATGCTATGTAGTGTAATGTTATGCCGTGCCGTGCCATGCCAACTTATGCTGTGCTTTTCTTTGCTATGCTGTGCTATTATGTGCTATGCTGTTCTGTGCTCTGATTTGCTGTGCTATGCTGTGCCGTGTCATGCCACGCCAACTTTTGCTATGCTGTGGTATGATATGTAGTGTAATGTTATGCCATGCCGTGCCACGCCAGCTTATGCTATGCTCTGATATGTAGTGTAATGCTATGCCGTGCCGTGCCAGGACAACTTATGCTATGCTATGCTATGCTATGCTATGTAGTGTAATGTTATGCCTTTGGCGTTCCACGCCATCTTATGCTATGCTATGCTATGTAGTGTAGTATTATGCCTTGCCGTGCCACGCCAACATATGCTGTGCTATGCCGTGCCGTGCCACGCCAACTTCGCTATGCTATGCTATGCCGTGATGTGCCACGCCAAATTATACTATGCTCTGCTATGCTCTGCTCTGCTATGCTCTGCCATGCTATGCCGTACCGTGTCACAACAACTTATGCGATGCTATGTAGTGTAACGTTATGCCGTGCCGTGACATACCAACTTATGCTATGCTATGCGATGCCATGATATCTAGTGTAATGCCGTGCTGTGCCACACTAAATTATCCTATGCTATGCTATGTTATGCTATGCTATGTATGTAATGTTATGCCGTGCCGTGCCACGCCAACTTATGTTATGCTATGCTATGCTATGTAATGTAATATTATGCCGTACCGTGCTACGTCAACTTATGCTATGCTATGCTATGCTATGCCATGATATGTCGTGTAATGTTATGCCGTGCCGTGCCACGCCAACTTATGCCATGCTATGCTATGCTATGCTGTACCGTTCGATGCTATGCTATGCTGTGCGGTGCCACACTATGCTATGCTATGTTATGCCGTGCCGTGCCACGCCAATTTCTGCTATGCTATGCTATGCTATGCTGAGCCGTGCCATACCGTGCCACACCATCTTATGCTATGCTATGCCGTGCCTTACCGTACCACACCAACTTATGCTGTGCTATGCCGTGCCGTATCATGCCAAGTTATGCTATGCTATGCTATGCCATGCTATGTAGTTTAACGTTATAACGTGCCGTCACACGCCAACTTTTGTAATGCTATGCTGAGCCATGCTGTGCCATGCTATGTAGTGTAAAGTTATGCCGTGCCATGCCACGCCCACTTATGCTATGATATGCTCTGCTACGCTCTGCCATGTTATGTAGTGTAATGTCATGCCGTGCCGTGCCACGCCAACTTACGCTATGCTATGCTATGCTTTGTAGCGTAATGTTATGCCGTGCTGTTCCACGCCATCTTATGCTATGCTATGCTATGTAGTGTAATGTTGTGCCTTGCCGTGCCACGCCAGCATATGCTATGCTATGCCGTGCCGTGCCATGCCATGCTATGCTGTGCTATGCCGTGTTGTGCAACGCCAACATATGCTTTGCTATGCTATGGTATGTTATGCCGTGCCGTGTCACGCCAACATCGCTATGCTATGTTATGCCGTGATGTGCCACGCCAACTTATGCTATGTTATGCTATACTCTACTATGCTATGCCTTGCCGTTCCGTGCCACGCCAACTTATGCTATGCTATGCTATGGTATGTAGTGCAATGTTATGACGTGCAGTGCCACGCCAACTTATGCTATGCTATGCAATGCTATGCTATGATATGTAGTGTAATGTTATGCTATGCCGTGCCACACCAACTTCTGCTATGCTATGTTGAGCCATGCTATGTAGTGTAATGGTATGCCGTGCTGTGCGACGCCAACTTATGATATGCTCTGCAAAGTTGTGCCGTGCTACCGCGTCACCTTCTGCTCTGCTATGCTATGCTATGTAGTGAAATATTATGCCGTGACATGACACGCCAACTTATGTTATGCTATGCTATGCCGTGATATGTAGTGTAATGTTATGCCGTGCCGTGCCACGTCAACTTATGCTAAGCTATGCTATGTAGCGTAATGTTATGCCGTGCCGTACCACGCCATGTTATGGTATTCTACGCTGTGCCATGCTACGTAGTGTAACGTTATGCCGTGCCGTGCCACGCCAAATTATAATATGCTATGCTATGCCATGATATGTAGCGTTATGTTATGCCGTGCCGTGCCACGCCAACTTATGTTATGATATCATATGCTATGTAGTGTAATGCTATGCCGTGCCGTCCCACGCCAACTTATGCTATGTTATGCTATGCCGTGCCGTGCCACGCCAACTTATGCTATGGTATGATATGCTATTCTATGTTGTCTAATTTTATGCCATGCCGTGCCACGCCACTTTATGCTTTGCTATGCTATGCTATGCTATGTAGTGTAATGTTATGTCCTGCCGTGCCACAACAACTTTTGCTATGATATGCTATGCTATGCTATGCCATGCTATGTAGTGTAATATTATGCCGTGCCGTGCTACGCAAACTTATGCTATGCTATGCCATGCTCTGTAGTGTAATGTTATTCCTTGCCGTGCCACGCCAACTGATGCTATGCTATGCTGTGATATGCTGTGCCATGCTATGTAGTGCAATGTTATGCCGTGCCGTTCCACGCCATCATATGCTATGCTATGCTATGTAGTGTAATGGTATGCCGTGCCGGGCCACGCCAAATTATGCTATGCCATGATGTGCTATGCTGTGCCATGCTATGTAGTGTATTGTTATGCCCTGCCGTTCCACGCCATCTTATGCTATGCTATGCAATGCCATGCTAAGTAGTGTAATGTTATGCCATGCCGTGCGACACCAACTTATGCTATGCTATGCCATGCTATGTAGTGTAATGTTATGCCGTGCCGTCCCACGCCATCTTATGCTATGCTATGCTATGTAGTGTAATGGTATGCCGTGCCGTGACATGCAAACTTATGTTATGCTATCCTGTGCAATGCTATGTAGTGTGATGTTATGCCTTGTCGTGCCACGCCAACTTATGCTATGTTATGCCATGCTATGCCGTGCCATGCCATGATATGCTATGCTGTGTTGTGCCATGGTATTATATGCTATGTTATGCCGTGCGTTGCCACGCTATTTTATGCTATATTATGCTATGCCGTGCCATACCACTCAAACTTATGCTATGCTATGCTATGCTCTGTTATGCTATGCCGTGCCGTGTAACGCCAATTTATCCTATGCTCTGCTATGATATGCTTTGTAGTGTAATGGTGTGCCTTGGCACGCCAACGTATGCTATGCTATGTAGTGTAATGTTATGCCGTTCCGTTCCACGCCAACTTATGATATGCTATGCCGTGCCGTGCCACACCAACTTATGCTTTGCTTTGCTATGCTGTGCTCTGCTCTGCCGTGCCGTACCGTGCCACGCCAAATTTGCTATGCTCTGGTATGCTATGCTATGTAGTGTAATGTTATGCCGTGCCGTGCCACAACGACTTATGCTATGCTATGCTATGCTTTCTTGTGTAATGTTATGCCGTGCCGTGCCACGCCAACTTATGTAAGGCTATGCTCTGCCATGATATGTGGTGTTATGTTTTGCCGTGCGGTTCCACGCCAAGTTATGCTATGCTATGCTATGGCATACTATGTAGTGTAATGTTATGGCGTGCTGTGCGACGCCAATTTATGCTATGGTATGCTATGCTATGCTATGTAGTGTAATGGTATGCCGTGCCGTGCGACGCCAACTTATGTAATGCTATGCTGTGCCATGATATGTAGTGTAATGTTATGCCGTGCCGTGCCACACATACTTATGCTAAAATATAAAATGCCATGCTACGTAGTGTAAGGTTATGCCGTGTCGTGCCACGCCAAGTTATGCTATGTAATGCCATGTAGTGTAATATTATGCCGTGCCGTGCCACGCCATCTTATGTAATGGTATGCTATGCCATGCTGTGTAGTCTAATGTTATGCCGTACCGTGCCATTCCCACTTATGCTATGTTATGCTTTTACATGCTATGTTCTGTAATGTTATGCCGTGCCGTGCCACGTGAACTTATGCTATGCTATGCTATGTGGTGTAATGTTATGCCCTGCTGTGCCACGCCAACTTATGCTATGGTATGCTATGCTTTGTAGTGTAATGCTATGCTATGCCGTGCCGTGCAACGCCAACTTATGCTATGCTATGCTATGCTTTGCAGTGTAATGCTATGCTATGCCGTGCTGTGCCACGCCAGCTTATGCTATGCTATGATATTCTATGACTTGCTATGTTATGTAGTGTAATGTTATGCCCTGCCATGCCACACCAACTTATGCTATGCCATGCTATGTAGTGTAATATTATGCCGTGCCGTGCCACGCCAACTTATGCTATGATATGCCATGCTTTGTAGTGCATTGTTATGCCGTGCTGTGCAACACCATTTATGCTTTGCTATGCCATGCTATGTAGTGTAATATTATGCCGTGCCGTGTCACGCCAACTTATGGTATGCTATGCCTTGCTATGTCGTGCTGTGTCATGACAACTTATGCTATTCTATGCTATGCTATGCTATGTAGTGTAATTTTATGCCCTGCTGTGCCACACCAACTTATGCTATGCTATGCTATCCTATGCCATTCTATGTAGTGTAATGTTTTGCCGTGCCGTGCCACACCAGCTGATGCTATGCTATGCCATGCTATGTAGTGTAATATTATGCCGTGCCGTGCCGCGGCAACTGATGCTATGCTATACTGTGCTATGCTATGTAGTGTAATGTTATGCCGTGCCGTGCCACGCCATCTTATGGTATGCTATGCAATGCCATGCTATGTAGGGTAATGTTATGCCGTGCCGTACCACGCCAACTTATGTAATGCTATGCTGTTCCATGATATGTAGTGTAATGTTATGCCGTGCCGTGCCACGGCATCTTATGCTATTGTTTGGTATGGTATGCTGTGCCATGCTATGTATTTTAATGTTATGTCGTGCCGTGCCATGCCAACTAATGCTATGGTATTCTATGCCGTGCCGTGCCATGCCAACTTATGCTATGCTATGCCATGCTATGTAGTGTAATGTTATGCCGTGCTCTGCCACGCCAACTTATGCTATGCTATGCCATGCTGTGCCACGCCAACATATGCTTTTCTATGCTATGCTATGTAGTGTAACGTTATGCCGTGCCGTGCCATGGCACCTTATGCTATGAAATGGTATGCCGTGCTGTGCCACGGCAAATTATGCTATGCTATGCCGTGCCGTGTCACATGAATTTATGCTATGCTATGCTGTGCCGTGCTGTGCCACGACAACTTATGCTATGCTATGCCGTGCCGAGCTGCGCTGTCTTATGCTGTGCCATGCTATGCTACGTAGTGAAATGTTATGCCGTGCCGTGCCACGCCAACTTATGCTATGCTATGCTATGCGGTGCCTTGCTACTCCATGCTATGCTGTGCCGTGCCTGGACAGGTTATGCTATGTTATGCTATTCCGTGCCGTCCCACGCCAACTTACGCTATGCTCTGCTATGCTATGCTGTGCCGTGGCATATCAACTTATGCTATGCTCTTCTATGCTATGCCGTGCCGTTACATGCCAACTTATGCTATGCTATGCTGTGCTGTGCCGTGCTGTCCCGTGTCGTGACACGCTAAATTATGCTTTGCTCTGCTCTGCTATGCCATGCTGTGCTACGCCAACTTATGCTGTGCTATGCTATGCTGTGCCGTACCACGCCAACTTGTTCTATGCTATGCTATGCCATGCCTTGCCACACCAAGTTATGCTTTGCTATGCTGTGCCGTGCTGTGCTGTGCCGTGCAGTGCCGTGCCACGCCAACTTATGCTATGCTATGCTATGTAGTGTAATGTTATGCTGTGCTGTGCTACGCCAACTTGTGCTTTGCTATGCTATGTAATGTAATGTTACGCCGTGCTGTGCCATGCCAACCTATGCTATGCTATGCTGTGGTATGCTATGTAGTGTAATGTTATGCCGTGCCATCCAATGCCAACATATGCTATGCTATGCTATGCTTTGCTATGCTATGTAGTGTAACGTTATGCCGTAAGTGCCACGCCAAGTTATGCTATGTTATGATATGCTATGTAGTGTAAAGTTATGCCACGCCGTGACTCGCCAACTTAAGCTATGTTATGCTATGCCATGCTGTGTAGTCTAATGTTATGCCGTGCCGTGCCATTCCAACTTATGCTATGCTATGCTTTTACATGCTATGTTCTGTAATGTTATGCCGTGCCGTGCCACGCGAACTTATGCTATGCTATGCTATGCTTTGCAGTGTAATGTTATGCCGCGCCGTGCCACGCCAACTTTTGCTATGTAGTGCAGTGTTATGCCATGCCGTGCCACGCCAACTTATGCTATGCTATGATATTCTATGCTATGCTATGTTATGTAGTGTAATGTTATGCCCTGCCGTGCCACGCCAACTTTTGCTATGCTATGCTATGCTGTTCCGTACCACGCAAACTTGTTCTATGCTATGCTATGCCATGCCTTGCCACGCCAAGTTATGCTTTGCTATGCTGTGCTGTGCTGTGCCGTGCTGTGCCGTGCAGTGCCGTGCCACAGGAACTTATGCTATGCTATGCTATGCTATCGTATGCCATGCTATGTAGTGTAATATTTTGCCGTGCTGTGCCACGCAAACTTATGCTATGCTATGCTATGCTTTGCAGTGTAATGTTATGCCGCGCCGTGCCACGCCAAGTTATGCTATGCTATGATATTCTATGCTATGCTATGTAGTGTAATGTTATGCCCTGCTGTGCCACACCAACTTATGCTATGCTATGCCATGCTATGTAGTGTAATATTATGCCGTGCCGTGCCACGCCAACTTATGCTATTATATGCCATGCTTTGTAGTGTATTGTTATGCCGTGCCGTGCAACACCAATTATGCTTCGCTATGCCATGCTAAGTAGTGTAATATTATGCAGTGCCGTGTCACGCCAACTTATGCTATGCTATGCCATGCTATGTCGTGCCGTGCCATGCCAACTTATGCTATACTATGCTATGCTATGCTATACTGTGCTATGCTATGCTATGCTATGCTATGCTATGCTACGTAGTGTAATGTTATGCCCTGCCGTGCCACATCAACTTATGCTATGTTATGCTATGCTATGCTATGCTATGCCATGCTCTGTAGTTGCCGTGCCACACCATCTTATGGTATGCTATGCAGTGCCATGCTATGTAGAGTGTTATGCCGTGCCGTGCCATGCCAACTTATGTAATGCTATGCTGTTCCAGGATATGTAGTGTAATGTTATGCCGTACCGTGCCATGCCATCTTATGGTATGCTGTGCAATGCCATGCTATGTAGTTTAATGTTATGCCGTGCCGTGCCACGCCAATTTATGCTTTGCTATGCTATTCTACGCTATGCAGTGTAGTGTTATGCCTTGCTGTGCCAGGTGAAATTATGCTATGCTATGCTATGGTATGCCGTGCCGTGCCACTCAAAATCATGCTATGGTATGCTATGCTATGCCGTGCCGTGCCACACCTACTCATGATATGCTATGCTATGCTATGCTATGCTATGCCGTGCCTTGCCATGACAACTTATGCTATTCTATGCTATGCTATGCTGTGCCGAGCAGTGCCGTGCCATGCCAAATTATGCTATGCTATGCAATGCTATGTCGTGCCGTGCCATGATGACTTATGCTATGCTATGCCGTGCCGTGCTATGCCACGCCAACTTATGCTATCGTATGCTATGCAGTGCCGTGCTGTATCATGCAACCTTATGTTATGCTATGCCGTGCCGTGCCGCGCCAACTTATGCTATTATATGTCATGCTATGCATTGTAATGTTATTCCGTGCCGAGCCACACCAAATTATGCTATGCTCTGCTCTGCTCTGCTATGTAGTGTAATGTTATGCCATGCCGTGCCACGCCAACTTATGCTTTGCTTTGCTATGCTCTGCCGTGCTGTGCCGTGCCGTACCGTGCCACGCCAACTTATGGTATGCTATGCTGTGCTGTTCCAAGCCAATATATGATATGCTATGCCGTGCCGTGCCACGGCAACTTATGGTATGCTATGCTGTGCTGTGCCGTGCTGTCCCGTGTCGTGACACGCCAAATTATGCTATGCTCTGCTATGCTATGCCGTTCCGTTACACGTCAAATTATGCTATGCTATGCCGTGCCGAGCCACGCCAATTTATGCTATGATATGCCGTGCCGTGCCACGGCAAATTAAGCTATGCTATATTGTATAATGTTACGGCGTGCCGTGCCACGCCAAGTTATGTTATGCTATGCTATGGTTTGTAGATTAATGTTATGCCATGCCATGCCACGCCAAATAATACTATTCTATGCTATGCTTTGCAGTGTAAAGTTATGCCGTGCCGTACTACGCCAACTTACGGTATGCTATGCTATGCTATGCTATGCTATGTAGTGTAGTGTTATGCTGTGCCGTGCCACGCCAACTTATTCTAAGCTATGCTATGCTTTGTAGGGTAATGTTATTCTGTGCCGTGCCACGGCAACTTATGCTATGCTATGCCATGCTCTGTACTATAATGTTATGCCGTGCCTTGCCACGCCAACTTGTGCTGTGCTGTGATAGGTTGTGCCATGCTGTGCCGTGCCGTGCTGTACCACGCCATGTTATGCTATGCTATGCCGTGCCGTGCCACGCCAACTTATGATATGGTATTCTATGTAGTATAAGGTTATGGCGTGCCGTGCCACGCCAATTTATGCTATGATATGCTATGTTATGGTGTGCCGTTCCACGCAATGCAGTGCCGTGCCATGCTATGTTATGCCGTGCCGTACCGTACCACGCCAACTTATGCTATGCTATGCTATGCCGTACCGTGCCACACCAACTTATGCTATGCTATGCCATGCTATGTAGTGTAATATTATGCCGTGCCGTGCCACGCCAACTTATGCTATTATATGCCATGCTTTGTAGTGTATTGTTATGCCGTGCCGTGCAACACCAATTATGCTTCGCTATGCCATGCTAAGTAGTCTAATATTATGCAGTGCCGTGTCACGCCAACTTATGCTATGCTATGCCATGCTATGTCGTGCCGTGCCATGCCAACTTATGCTATACTATGCTATGCTATGCTATACTGTGCTATGCTATGCTATGCTATGCTATGCTATGCTACGTAGTGTAATGTTATGCCCTGCCGTGCCACACCAACTTATGCTATGTTATGCTATGCTATGCTATGCTATGCCATGCTCTGTAGTTGCCGTGCCACACCATCTTATGGTATGCTATGCAGTGCCATGCTATGTAGAGTGTTATGCTGTGCCGTGCCATGCCAACTTATGTAATGCTATGCTGTTCCATGATATGTAGTGTAATGTTATGCCGTACCGTGCCACGCCATCTTATGGTATGCTGTGCAATGCCATGCTATGTAGTTTAATGTTATGCCGTGCCGTGCCACGCCAATTTATGCTTTGCTATGCTATTCTACGCTATGCAGTGTAGTGTTATGCCTTGCTGTGCCAGGTGAAATTATGCTATGCTATGCTATGGTATGCCGTGCCGTGCCACTCAAAATCATGCTATGGTATGCTATGCTATGCCGTGCCGTGCCACACCTACTCATGATATGCTATGCTATGCTATGCTATGCTATGCCGTGCCTTGCCATGACAACTTATGCTATTCTATGCTATGCTATGCTGTGCCGAGCAGTGCCGTGCCATGCCAAATTATGCTATGCTATGCAATGCTATGTCGTGCCGTGCCATGATGACTTATGCTATGCTATGCCGTGCCGTGCTATGCCACGCCAACTTATGCTATCGTATGCTATGCAGTGCCGTGCTGTATCATGCAACCTTATGTTATGCTATGCCGTGCCGTGCCGCGCCAACTTATGCTATTATATGTCATGCTATGCATTGTAATGTTATTCCGTGCCGAGCCACACCAAATTATGCTATGCTCTGCTCTGCTCTGCTATGTAGTGTAATGTTATGCCGTGCCGTGCCACGCCAACTTATGCTTTGCTTTGCTATGCTCTGCCGTGCTGTGCCGTGCCGTACCGTGCCACGCCAACTTATGGTATGCTATGCTGTGCTGTTCCAAGCCAATATATGATATGCTATGCCGTGCCGTGCCACGGCAACTTATGGTATGCTATGCTGTGCTGTGCCGTGCTGTCCCGTGTCGTGACACGCCAAATTATGCTATGCTCTGCTATGCTATGCCGTTCCGTTACACGTCAAATTATGCTATGCTATGCCGTGCCGAGCCACGCCAATTTATGCTATGATATGCCGTGCCGTGCCACGGCAAATTAAGCTATGCTATATTGTATAATGTTACGGCGTGCCGTGCCACGCCAAGTTATGTTATGCTATGCTATGGTTTGTAGATTAATGTTATGCCATGCCATGCCACGCCAAATAATACTATTCTATGCTATGCTTTGCAGTGTAAAGTTATGCCGTGCCGTACTACGCCAACTTACGGTATGCTATGCTATGCTATGCTATGCTATGTAGTGTAGTGTTATGCTGTGCCGTGCCACGCCAACTTATTCTAAGCTATGCTATGCTTTGTAGGGTAATGTTATTCTGTGCCGTGCCACGGCAACTTATGCTATGCTATGCCATGCTCTGTACTATAATGTTATGCCGTGCCTTGCCACGCCAACTTGTGCTGTGCTGTGATAGGTTGTGCCATGCTGTGCCGTGCCGTGCTGTACCACGCCATGTTATGCTATGCTATGCTATGCCGTGCCGTGCCACGCCAACTTATGATATGCTATTCTATGTAGTATAAGGTTATGGCGTGCCGTGCCACGCCAATTTATGCTATGATATGCTATGTTATGGTGTGCCGTTCCACGCAATGCAGTGCCGTGCCATGCTATGTTATGCCGTGCCGTGCCGTACCACGCCAACTTATGCTATGCTATGCTATGCCGTACCGTGCCACACCAACTTATGCTATGCTATGTTATGCCGTGCCATGCCACGCCATCTTATGCTATGCTATCCTGTCGTATGCCATGCCGTGTAACGCCAACTTATGATATGCTATGTAGTGTAAAATTATGCTGTGCCGTGCCACGCCAAATTATGCTATGCTGTTCTACACTCTGCTGTGCCGTGCCGTGCCACGCCAACTTGTGCTGTGCTTTGCTATGCTGTGCTGTGCTGTGCTGTGCTATGCTATGATGTGATGTGCTATGCTATGCTATGGAGTGTAGTGTTATGCCGTGCTGTGCCACGCCAGCTTATGCTATGCTATGCTATGCTATTCTATGTTGTCTAATTTTATGCCGTGCCGTGCCACGCCAAATTATGCTTTGCTATGCTATGCTATGCTCTGTAGTGTAATGTTATGCTGTTCTTTGCCACGCCATCTTATGCTTTGCTATGCTATGCTATGCTATTTAGTGTAATCTTATGCCATGCCGTGCCACTTCAAATTATGCTATGCTATGCTATGCCGTGCCGTGCCACACCAATTTATGCTTTGCTATGCTATGCCGTGCTGTGCCACACCAACTTATGCTCTCCGATGCTATGCAGTGCCGTGCTGTGCCACGGCAACTTATGCTATACTATGTTATGCTGTGCCGTGCCGTGCCGTACCACACCAACTTATGCAATTCTATGCTATGCTATGCTATGTAGTGTAATGTTATGCCGTGCCGTGCCACGGCAGCTTATGCTATGCTATTCTGTTCTACGCCGTGCCGTGCCACACTAACTTGTGCTATACTGTGCTATGCTATTCTATGCTAGCCGTGACGTGACATGCCATGACACGCGAACTTATGCTATGCTCTGCTATGCTATGCCGTGCCGTGCCATGCCAACTAATATTATGCCATGCTTTGCCAATGCTTGCTATGTAGTGTAATGTTATGCCGTGCCATGCCACGCAAACTAATGCTATGCTAAGCTGTTTTATGCCGTGCCGTGACACTCCAGCTTGTGCTATGCTATGCTATGCTATGCTGTGACGTTACATGCCATGTCACGCGCACATATGCTATGCTCTGCTCTGCTATTCCGTGCTGTGCCACGCCAAGTAATGCTATGCTATGCTATGCTATTCTATGCTATGCTATGTTGTGTAATGTTATGCTGTGCCATGCCATGCAGATTTATGCCATGCTACAATATCTAGTGTAACGTTATGCCGTGCCGTGCCACGCAAACTTATGCTATGCTATGTAGTGTAATGTTATGCCGTGCCATGCCACACCAAGTTATGCTATGCTATGCTATGTTACGCTATGCTATGTAGTGTAATGTTATGCCCTGCCGTGCCACAACAACTTTTGCTATGATATGCTATGCTATGCTATGCCATGCTACGTAGTGTAATATTATGTTGTGCCGTGCCACGCAAACTTATGCTATGCTATGCCATGCCCTGTAGTGTAATGATATGCCTTGCCGTGCCACGCCAACTGATGCTATGCTATGCTGTGATATGCTATGTAGTGTAATGTTATGCCGTGCCGTGCCACGCCAACTTATGTAATGCTATGCTGTGCCGTGATATGTAGTGTAATGTTATGCTGTGACGTGCCATCCATCTTATGCTATGCTATGCTATGCTATGCTGTGCCATGCTATGTAGTTTAATGTTATGTCGTGCGGTGCCACGCCAAGATGTGCTATGCTATGCTATGCCGTTCCGTGCCACGCCAACTTATGCTATGCTATGCCATGCTTTGTAGTGTAATGTTATGCCGTGCCGTGCCAGGCCTAACTATACTATGCTATGCTATGTAGTGTAATATTATGCCGTGCCGTGCCACGCCAAGTTATACTGTGCACTGCTATGCTATGTAGTGTAATGTTATGCAGTGCCGTGCCACGCCAACTCATGCTATGCTCCTCTATTCTATGTAGTGTAATGTTACGCCGTACCGTGCCACGCCAATTTATGCTATGCTCTGCTATGCCCTGCTGTGCCACGCCAACATATTCTTTGCTCTGCTATGCTATGTAGTGTAATGTTATGCCGTATCGTGCCACGCCAAGTTTGCTATGCTATGCTATGTTATGCTATGCTATGTATTGTAATGTTATGCCCTGCCGCAACACACCAACTTATGCTATGATATGCAATTCTATTCTCTGCTATGCTATGTAGTGTAATGTTATGCCGTGCCGTGCCACGCCATCTTATGCTACACCATGCTATGCTATGTAGTGTAATGTTCTGCTGTGCCATGCAATGTTAACTGACGCTATCTTATGCTATGCTAGGTAAAGTTATGCCGTGCTGTGCCATGCCAACGTATGCTATGCTATGTTATGCCATGTTATGTAGTGTAATGTTACGCCGCGCAGTCCCACGCCAACCTGTGCTATGCTATGCTGTTACATGCTATGTTTTATAATGTTATGCCGTGCCGTGCCACACCAACTTACGCTATGCTATGCTATGTGGTGTAATGTTATGCCGTGCCGTGCCATTCCAACTTATGCTATGCTTTGCCATGCTATGAAGTGTAATGTTCTGCCATGGCGTACCACGCCAACTTATGGTTTGCTATGCTATGATTTGCAGTGTAATGCTATTCCCTGCCGTGCCAAGCCAACTTATGTTATGCTATTCTATGCTTTGCAGTGTAATGTTGTGCCGTGCCGTGCCACGCCAAATTTGCTATGCTATGCTATGCTATGCCGTGCCATGCCACGCCAACTTATGCTATAATATGCTATTCTATGTTATGCTATGCTATGTAGTGTAATGTTATGCCCTGTCGTTCCACACGAACTTATGCTATGGTATGCTATGATATGTCAAGTTATGTAGTGTAATATTATGCCGTGCCATGCCACGCCAACTTATGCTATGGTATGCTGTCCTATGCTCTGCCATGCTATGTAGTGTATTGTTATGCCCTGCCGTTCCACGCCATCTTATGCTATGCTATGCAATGCCGTGCTATGTAGTGTAATGTTATGCCGTGCCTTCCCACGCCAACTTATGCTATGCTATGCTATGCCGTGCCGTGCAACGCCAACTTATGCTATGCTGTGCTATGCTATGTAGTGTAATGTTATGCCTTGTAGTGCCACGCCAACTTATGCTATGCTATGCCATGCTATGCCATGCTGTGCCATGATATGCTATGCTGTGTCGTGCCACGGTATTATATGCTATGTTATGCCGTGCGTTGCCACGCTATTTTATGCCATTTCATGCTATGCCGTGCCATGCCACTCAAACTTATGCTACGCTATGCTATGCTCTGTTATGCTATGGCGTGCCGTGTAACGCCAATTTATCTTATGCTCTGCTATGATATGCTTTGTAGTGTAATGGCGTGCCTTGGCACGCCAACGTATGCTATGCTATGTAGTGTAATGTTATGCCATGCCACGCCAACTTATGATATGCTATGCCGTGCCACACCAACTTATGCTTTGCTTTGCTATGCTGTGCCGTGCTCTGCCGTGCCGTACCGTGCCACGCCAACTTATGGTATGCTATGCCGTGCCGTACCACACCATCCTCTCTTATGCTATGCTATATAGTGTAATGTTATGCTGTGTCGTTCCACGCCCACTTATTCTATGTTATGCTATGCTGTGCTATTCTATGTAGTGTAATGTTATGTTGTGCTGTGCCACGCCAACTTATGCTATGCTATGTTGTGGAATGCTGTGCCGTGCCGTGCCACGCCAGCTTATGGTAGGCTATGCTATACTCTGCTTTGTAGGGTAATGTTATGCCGTGCCGTTCCACGCCAACTTGTGCTGTGCTGTGATATGTTGTGCCATGCTGTGCCGTGCCGTGCTGTGCCACGCCAACTTATGCTCTGCTATGCTATGCTGTGCCGTGCTTATGCCAACTTATGCTATGCTATGCTATGCTATGCTTTGCTATGCTATGCAGTGTAATGTTAAGCCGTGCCGTGCTATGCCAACTTATGCTATGATATGCTATGAAATGCTGTGCTGTTCCAAGGAATGCTGTGTCGTGCCATGCTATTCTATGCTATGCCATGCCGTGCTGTGCATGTCAACTTATACAATGCTATGCTATGCCGAGCCGTGTCACACCAACCTATGTTATGCCATGCCATGCTGTGCCGTGCCGTGCCACGCCAAATTATACTATGCTATGCTATGCAATTCTGTGCCGTGCTGTGCCGTGCAGTGCCCCGCTAACTTATGGTGTGCTATGCAATTCTGTGCCGTGCACAGCCACGCCAATTTATGCTATGCTATGCCGTGCCGTGCCCCGCCAGCTTATGCTATGCTATATAGTGTAATGTTATGCCGTGCCGTGCCACGCCATCTTATGCTATGCTGTGCTATGCTATGTAGTGTAATGTTATGCCGTGCCGTGCCACGCCAGATTTTGATATGCTATGCTATGCTTTGCTGTGCCGTGCCATGCTATGCTATGCTATGTTATGTCGTGCCACTCCAATTTATGCTATTTTATGCTGTGCTGTGCCACGCAAACTTATGCTATGCTCTGCTATGCTATGCTCTGTTATGCTATGCCGTGCCGTGTCACGCCAAATTATGCTATGCTCTGCTATTATATGCTATGTAGTGTAATGGTGTGCCACGCCACACCAACATATGCTATGCTATGTAGTGTTTTGTTATGCCATGCTCTGCCATGCCAACTTATGCTATGCTATGCTATGCTATGCTATGCCGTGCCACACCATCTTATGATATGCTATGCTGTGCCGTGCCACGCCAACTTATACTTTGCTATGCTATGCTGTGCCGTGCCACGCTATGCTATGCTGTGCCGTGCCACGCCAAATTGTGCTATGCTCTGCTATGCTCTGCTCTACTATGCTATGCCGTGCTGTGTCACGCCATCTTACACTATGCTCTCTTACGCTATGGTATGTAGTCTAATGTTATGCCTTGCCACGCCAACTTATACTGTGCTATGCTGTGCTGTTCCACGCTATGCTGTGCTATGTTATGCCATGCCGTGGCTCGCCATCGTATGCTATTTTATGGTATGCGATGCCGTGCTGTGCTACGCCACCTTCTGCTATGCTATGATGTGCTATGCTACGCTGTGCTGTGCTATGCTATGCTATGCTATGCCGTGCCATGCCGTGCCAACTTATGCTATGCTATACTGTGCCATGCCACGCCAAATTATGCTATGCTATGCCAAACCGTGAAACGCCTCGCCAACTTATGCTATGCTACGCTTTGCCGTGTTGTGCCGTGCTTTTCCGTGTCATGCCACGCCAACCTTTGCTATGCTATGCTATACTGTGCCGTGGCACGGCAATTTATGCTGTGCCACACTATGCTATGTAGTGTAATGTTATGCCATGCCGTGCCACGCCAACTTATGCTATGCTATGCTGTGCCGTGCCACGGCAACTTATGCTATGCTATGCTATGTAGTGTTATGTTATGCTGTGCCGTGCCATGCCAAAATATGTAATGCTATGGTATGCTATGTAATTTCATGCCATGCCGTGCCACGCCAACTAATGCTATGCTATGCAGTGCTATTCTATGATATGTAGTGTAATGTTATGCCATGCCGTGCCACGCCCACTTATGGTATGTTTTGCTTTGCTATGTAGTGTAATGTTATGCCGTGCTGTGCCACGCCAACTTATGGTATGCTATGCTATGCTATGTAGTATCATATTATGCCCTGCCGTGCCACGACAATTTATGCTATGCTATGCCATGCTATGTCGTGTACTGTTATGCCGTGCTGTGCCACTCCAAATTTTGCTATGCTATGTAGTGTAATGTTATACCGTGCCGTGCCACGCCAACTGTTGCTGTACTATGCTATTCTATTCTATGCTGTCATATGCTATGTAGTGTAATGTTATGCCCTGCCGTGCCACACGAACTTATGGTATGCAATATCATGCTATGTAGTGTAATATTATGCCGTGCTGTGCCACACCAACTCATGCTATGCTATGCTGTGCTACGCTGTGCCATGCTATGTAGTGTAATATCATGCCGTGCCGTGCCACACCATCTTATGCTATGCTATGCTATGCCATGCTATGTAGTGTAATATTATGCCGTGCCGTGCGTCGCCAACTTATGCTATGCTCTGCCATGCTATGTAGTGTAGTGTTATGCCCTCCCGTTCCACAACATCTTATGCTATGCTATGCAATGCCATGGTATGTAGTGTAATGTTATGCCTTGCCGGGCCACGCCAAATTATGGTATGCTCTGCTCTGCTATGCTATGTAGTGTAATGATATGGCGTGCCATGCCACGCCAACTTATGCTATGCTATGCTGTGCTATGCTGTGCCATGCTCTGTAGCGTAATGTCCTGCCGTTCCACCCCATCTTATGATATGCTATGCTATGCCATGCTATGTAGTGTAATGTTATGCCATGCCGTACCACGCCAACTTATGCTATGCAATTCCATGCTATGTAGTGTAATGTTATGCCGTGCCGTGCTACGCCAACTGATGCTATGCTGTGCTATGCTATGTAGTGTAATGTTATGCTGTGCCGTGCCACGCCAACTTATGCTATGCTATCCTATGCTCTCCTATTTAGTGTAATATTATTCCGTGCTGTGCCACGGCTCCTTATGCTATGATATGCTATGCCATGCTATACCACACCAACTTATGCTACGCTATGCTGTGCCGTGCTGTGCCACACCAACTTATGCTATGCTATGCTATGCTGTTCCGTGCCACGCCAAATTTTTGCTATGCTATGCTATGCTATGCTGGGCATTGCTGTGCCGTGCCGTGCCACGCCAACTTATGCTATGCTATGCTGTGCTATGCTGTGCCATGCTATGTAGTGTAATGTTATGCCGTGCCGTGCCACGCCAACTTACGCTATGATATGCTGTGCTATGCTGTGCCATGCTATGTAGTGTAATGTTATGCCGTGCTGTGCCACGCCAACTTACGCTATGATATGCTGTGCTATGCTGTGCCATGCTATGTAGTGTAATGTTATGCCGTGCCGTGCCACGCCAACTTATGCTATGCTATGCTGTGCTATGCTGTGCTGTGCCATGCTATGTAGTGTAATGTTATGCCATGCCGTGCCACGCCAACTTATGCTATGCTATGCTATGTAGTGTAATGTTATGCCGTGCCGTGACATGCAAACTTATGTTATGCTATGCTGTGCAATGCTATGCAGTGTAATGTTATGCCGTGCCGTGTCACGCCAACTTATGATATGGTATTCTATGTCGTATAAGGTTATGCCGTGCCGTGCCACACCAACTTATGCTATGAAATGCTATGTTATGCTGTGCCGTTCCACGCAATTCGGTGCCGTGCCATGCTATGTTATGCCGTGCCGTGCTGTGGCACGCCAACTTATGCTATGCTATGCTATTCCGTGCAATGCCACGCTATCTTACGCTATGCTATCCTGTCGTATGCCGTGCCGTGTAACGCCAACTTATGATATGCTATGTAGTGTAAAATTATGCTGTGCCGTGCCACGCCAAATTATGTTATGCTGTTCTACACTCTGCTGTGCCGTGCCGTGCCACGCCAACTTGTGCTGTGCTTTGCTATGCTGTGCTGTGCTGTGCTATGCTATGATGTGATGTGCTATGCTATGCTATGTAGTGTATTGTTATGTGGTGCCGTGCCACGCAAGCTTATGCTATGGTAGGCTATGCTAATCTATGTTGTCTAATTTTATGCTGTGCCGTGCCACGCCAAATTATGCTTTGCTATGCTATGCTATGCTCTGTAGTGTAATGTTATGCTGTTCTTTGCCACGCCATCTTATGCTTTGCTATGTTATGCTATGCTATTTAGTGTAATGTTATGCCATGCCGTGCCACTTCAAATTATGATATGCTATGCTATGCCCTGCCGTGCCATGCCACACCAACATATGCTCTCCGATGCTATGCAGTGCCGTGCTGTGCCAAGCCAACTCATGCTATACTATGGTATGCTGTGCCGTGCCGTACCTCACCAACTTATGCAATTCTATGCTCTGCTATGCTATGTAGTGTAATGTTATGCCGTGCCGTGCCACGCCGTGCCAACTTATGCTATGCTATGCTGTTCTATCCGTGCCGTGTCACACCAAATTGTGCTATGCTGTGCTATGCTATTCTATGCTATGCTGTGACGTGACATGCCATAACACGCGAACTTATGCTATTCTCTGCTATGCTATGCCGTGCCGTGCCACGCCAATAAATGCTGTGCTATGCTATGCTGTGCTATGCTATGTAGTGTAATGTTATGCCGTGGCATGCCACGCTAACTTATGTTAAGCTATACTATGATACGCTATGTAGTGTAGTGTCATGCTGTGCCATGCCATGCAAACTTATGCTATGCTATGCTCTGTAGTGTAATGTTATGCCATGCCGTGCCACGGCAACTTATGCTATGATATGCTATGCTATGTAGTGTAATGTAATGCTGTGATGTGCCACGCAAACTTATGCTATGCTATGTAGTGTAATTTTATGCCGTGCCGTGCCACGCCAATTTATAATATGCTATGCTATGCCAGGACATGTAGCGTTATGTTATGCCGTGCCGTGCCACACCAACTTATGCTATGTTATGCTATGCTCTGCTGTGCCATGTTTTGTAGTATAATGATATGCCGTGCCGTGCCACGCGCACTTATGTTATGTTATGCTATGTAGTGTAATGTTATTCCGTGCTGTGCCACACCAACTTTTGTTATGTTATGCTATGCTATGTAGTCTAATGTTAGGCCTTTCCGTGACACGTCAAGTTTTGGTATGGTATGTCGTGCTGTGTCGTGCCACTCCAAATTATGCTATACTATGTTATGCTGTGCCGTGCTATGCTATGCCGTGCCGTGCCACGCTATGCTATCCTATGTTATGCCGTGCCATGTCACGCCAACGTATGCTATGCTATGCTAGGTTATGCTATGCTATGCTATGTAGTGTAATGTTTTGCCGTGTCGTGCCACGCCAATTTATGCTATGCTATGTATTGTAATGTTATGCCGTGTAGTGCCACGCCGACTTATGTTATGTTATGCTATGCTATGTAGTGTAATATTATGCCGTGCTGTACCACGCCAACATATGCTAAGCTATGCTATACAGTGTAATGTTATGCCGTGCCGAACCACGCCACGTTATGCTATTCTATGCTATGCCATGCTATGTACTTTAACGTTATGCCGTGCCGTCACACGCCTTCTTAAGTAATTCTATGCTGAAGTCATGCTATGTAGTGTAATGTTATTCTGTGCCATGCCACGCCCATTTATGCTATGATATGCTCTGCTATGCTGTGCCATGTTATGTAGTGTAATATTATGCCGTACCGTGCCACGCCAACTTATGTTATGTGACGCTATGCTATATAGTGTAATGTTATGCCGTGCCGTGCCACGTCAATTTATGCTGTGCTATGGTATGCTATGTAGTGTAATGTTATGCCGTGCCATGCCACACCAACTTATAATATGCTATACCATTATATGTAGCTTTAAGTTATGCCGTACCGTGCCACGCCAACTTATGCAATTCTATGCTATGCTATGCTGTGCAATGTTTTGTAGTATAATGATATGTCGTGCAGTGCCACACCAACTTATGTTATGTTATGCTATGTTATGCCATGCTATGTAGTATAATGTTATGCCATGCCGTGCCACACAAACTTATGGTATGCTATGCTATGTTATGCTATGCTATGTAGTGTAATCTTATGCCTTGCCGTGCCACGCCAACTTATGCTATGCTATGCCTTGCCGTGCTGTGCCGCGCCGTGCCGTGCCACGTCAACTTATGCTATACTGTACTATGCTATGTAGTGTATTGTTATGCCGTGCCGTGCCACGCCAACTTGTGTTGTGCTGTGATATGCTGTGCCATGCTGTGCGGTGCCGTGCCACACCAACTTATGCTATACTATGCTATGCTATGTTGTGCAATGCTGTGCTATGCTGTGATACGGTGTGTTGTGCTGTGCTGTGCCGTGCCGTGCCACGGCAACTTATGTTATGCTATGCGATGTAGTGTAATGGTATGACTTGCCGTGCCACGCCAACTTATGCTATGCTATTCTGTGCCGTACCATGCCAACTTTTGCTATGCTATGCTGTGCTGTGTCGTGCCACTCTAAATTATGGTATGCTATGCTATGCTGTGCCGTGCTGTGCTATGCCGTGCCGTGCCATGTTATGCTATGCTACTTTATGCCGTTCCGAGTCACGCCAACATATGCTATCCTATGCTATGCTATACCGTGCCGTTCCAAGCCAAATTCTGCTATGCTATGCCGTGCTGTGCTACGAGAACTTATGCTATGCTATGCTTTGCCGTGCTGTGTCGTGCTGTATCGTGCCGTACCATGGCAACTTATGCTATGGTGTGTCATGCTATGTAGTGTTATGTTATGCCGTGTCGTGTCACGCCATATTATGTTATGCTATGCTATGTAGTGTAACGTTATGCTTTGCCGTGCCACGCCATCTTATGCTATGCTATGCCGTGCCGTGCCACGCCAACTTATGCTATGCAATGCCGTGCCGTGCCACTCCAAATTATGCTATGCTATGCTGTCCCGTGCTGTGCTATGCCGTGCCGTGCCACGCCAAGTTATGCTATGCTATGCCGTGCAGTGCCACACCAACATAAGCCATGCTATTCAATGGTATGCTATGCTATGTAGTTTAATATTATGCCATGCCGTGCCACACAAACTTCTGCTATGCTATGCTGGGCCATGCTATGTAGTGTAATGGTATGCCGTGCCGTGCGACGCCAACTTATGCTATGCTATGCTGTGCCATGCTATGTAGTTTAATGTTATGCCGTGCCGTGCCATGCCAACTTATGCTATGCTATGCTGTGCTATTCCGTGCCTTGCCATGCCATCTTATGCTATGATATGCTATGCTATGATATGTAGTATAATGTTATGCGGTGCCGTGCGACTCGAACTTATGCTATGCTATGCACTGTTGTGCCGTGCTACCACACCAGCTTATGCTGTGCTATGCTATGCTATGCTATGTAGTGTAATGTTATGCCTTGCCATGCCACGCCAACTTATGTTATGCTTTGCTATGCTATGTAGTGTAATGTTATGCCGTGCCGTGCCACGCCAACTTTATAATATGCTATGCTATGCCATTATATGTACCGTTATGTTAGGCCGTGCCGTGCCACGCCAACTTATGCAATCCTATGCTATGCTATGCTGTGCCATGTTTTGTAGTATAATGATATGCCGTGTCATGCCATGCCAACTTATGTTACGTTATGCTGTGCCGTGCCACGTCAATTTATGCTATGCTAAGCTATGCTATGTAGTGTAGTGTTATGCACTGCCGTACTACGCCAAGTTATGCTATTCTATGCTATGCCATGCTATGTAGTGTAATGTTATGCCATGTCGTGCCACGCCAACTTATGCTATGCTATGCTATGCTAAACTATGCTATACTATGCTATGTAGTGTAATGTTATTCTGTGCCGTGCCACGCCAACATATGCTAAGCTATGCTATGTAGTGTAATATTGTGCCGTGCCACGCCAACATTTCTATCCTGTGCTATGCCATGCTATGTAGTTTAACGTTATAACATGCCGTCAAACGCCATGTTTTGCAATGCTATGCTGAGCCATGCTGTGCCATGCTATGTAGTGTAATGTTATGCCGTGCCCTGACACGCCCACTTTTGCTATGATATGCTGTGCTACACCGTGCCATGTTATGCCGTGCAGTGTCACGCTAACTTATGCTATGCTATGCTCTGCTGTGCCATGCTATGTAGTGTAATATTATGCCGTGCCGTGCCATGCCAACTTATGCTGTGCTTTTCTGTGCTATGCTGTGCTATGCTGTGCTATGGTGTGCTATGGTGTTCTGTGCTCTGATTTGCTGTGCTGTGCTATGCTGTGCCGTGTCATGCCACGCCAACTTTTGCTATGCTGTGCTATGATATGTAGTGTAATGTTATGCCATGCCGTGCCACGCCAACTTATGCTATGCTCTCATATGTAGTGTAATGCTATGCCGTGCCGTGCTAGGACAACTTATGCTATGCTATGCTATGCTATGCTATGCTATGCTATGCTATGCTATGTAGTGTAATATTATGCCTTGCCGTGCCACGCCAACATATGCTATGCTATGCCGTGCCGTGCCACGCCAACTTCGCTAACCTATGCTATGCCGTGATGTGCCACGCCAAATTATACTATGCTCTGCTATGCTCTGCTATGCTCTGCTCTGCCATGCTATGCCGTACCGTATCACAACAACTTATGCAATGCTATGTAGTGTAATGTTATGCCGTGCCGTGACATACCAACTTATGCTATGCTATGCGATGCCATGATATCTAGTGTAATGTTATGCCGTGCTGTGCCACATTAAATTATCCTATGCTATGCTATGTTATGCTATGCTATGTAGTGTAATGTTATGCCGTGCCGTGCCACACCAACTCATGCCATGCTATGCTATGCTATGCTGTACCGTTCGATGGTATGCTGTGCGGTGCCACGCTATGCTATGCTATGTTATGCCGTGCCGTGCCACGCCAATTTCTGCTATGCTATGCTATGCTATGCTATGCTGAGCCGTGCCATACCGTGACACAACAATTTATGGTATGCTATGCCGTGCCTTACCATACCACACCAACTTATGCTATGCTATGCCGTGCCGTGTCACGCCAACTTATGCTATGCTATGCTGTGCCGTGCTGTGTCGTGCAGTGCCTTACCACGCCAACTTATGCTATCCTATGCTATCCTATGCTATGTAGTGTAATGTTATGCCGTGCCGTGCCACGCCAAATTATAATATGCTATGCTATGCCATGATATGTAGCGTTATGTTATGCCGTGCCGTGCCACGCCAACTTATTCTTTGCTATGCTATGCTATGCTATGCTGTGACATGTTTTGTAGTGTAATGATATGGCGTGCCGTGCTACGCCAACTTATGTTATTATAGCATATGCTATGTAGTGTAATGTTATGCCATGCTGTGCCACGCCAACTTATGTAATGCTATGCTGTGCCATGCTATGTAGTGTAATGTTACGCCGTGCCGTCCCACGCCAACTTATGCTATGCTGTGCTATGCTATGTAGTGTAATGTTATGATATGCTGTGCCAAGCAAACCTATGCTTTGTTATGCTGTTCTATGTGGTGTAATGTTATGCTGTGCCGTGCCACGCCAACGTATGCTATGCTATGCTATGCTATGCTATGCTATCCTCTTTAGTGTAATATTATTCCGTGCTGTGCCACGGCACTTTATGCTATCATATGCTATGCCATGCTGTGCCACACCAACTTATGCTATGCTATGCTGTGCAGTGCCACACCAACTTATACTACGCTATGCTATGCCGTGCCGTGCCACGCCAACTTATGCTATGATGTGCTGTGCTGTGCCGTGCTGTCCCGTGTCGTGACATGCTAAATTATGCTATGCTCTGCTATGCTATGCCGTTCCGTTACACGTCAAATTACGCTACGCCGTGCCGAGCCACGCCAATTTATACTATGCTATGCCGTGCCGTGCCACGGCAAATTAAGCTATGCTATATTGTGTAATGTTATGGCGTGCCGTGCCATGCCAAGTTATGTTATGCTATGCTATGGTTTGTAGATTAATGTTATGCCATGCCGTGCCACGCCAAATTATGCTATTCTATGCTATTCTTTGCAGTGTAGTGTTATGCCGTGCCGTACTACTCCGACTTACGGTATGATATGCTATGCTATGTAGGGTAATGTTATTCCGTGCCGTGCCACGGCAACTTATGCTAAGCTATGCCATGCTCTGTACTGTAATGTTATGCCGTGCCTTGCCACGCCAACTTGTGCTGTGCTGTGATAGGTTGTGCCATGCTGTGCCGTGCCGTGCTATACCACGCCAAGTTATGCTATGCTATGCTATGCCGTGCCGTACCACGCCAACTTATGATATGCTGTTCTATGTAGTATAAGGTTATGCCGTGCCGTGCCACGCCAACTTATGCTATGATATGCTATGTTATGCTGTGCTGTTCCATGCAATGCAGTGCCGTGGCATGCTATGTTATGCCATGCAATTCCATGCTATGAAGAGTAATGTTATGCCGTGCCGTGCTACGCGAAATTATGCTATGCTATGCCATGCTTTGTAGTGTAATGTTATGCCGTGCCGTGCCAGGCCTAACTATGCTATGCTATGCTATGTAGCGTAATATTATGCCGTGCTGTGCCACGCCAAGTTATGCTGTGCATTGCTATGCTATATAGTCTAATGTTATGCAGTGCTGTGCCACGCCAGTTTATGCTATGCTATGCTTTGCCGTGCCATGCCACGCCAACTTATGCTATAATATGCTATTCTATGTTATGCTGTGCTATGTAGTGTAATGTTATGCCGTGTCGTGCCACACAAACTTATGCTATGCTATGCTATGCTATGTCAAGTTATGTAGTGTAATGTTATGCCATGCCGGGCCACGCCAAATTATGACATGCTCTGCTATGCTATGCTCTGTAGTGTAATGTTATGCCGTGCCGTGCCACGCCAAATTATGCTATGCTATGCTGCGCCATGCTATGTAGTGTAATGTTATGCCGTGCCGCACCAACGTATGCTATGGTATGATGTGCCATGCTATGTAGTGCAATATTATGCCGTACCGTGCCACGCAAACTTATGCTATGCTATGCTGTGCAATGCTATGTAGTGTAATGTTATGCCGTGCAGTGTCACGCCAACTATTGCTATACTATGCTATTCTATTCTATGATATGCTATGCTATGTAGTGTAATGTTATGCCCTGCCGCTCCACGCCAACTTGTGCTATGATATGCGATGCTATGTAGTGTAATATTATGTCATGCCGTGCGACGCCAACTTATGCTATGCTATGCCATGCTATGTAGTGTAATGTTATGCCGTGCCGTTCCACGTCATCTTATGCTATGCTATGTTGTGCCATGCTATGTAGTGTAATGTTATGCCATGCCGGGCCACGCCAACTTATGCTTTGCTTTGCTATGCTGTGCCATGCTCTGCCGTGCCGTACCGTGCCACGCCAACTTATGGTATGCTATGCTGAGCCGTACCACACCATCCTATCCTATGCTATGCTATATAGTGTAATGTTATGCTGTGCCGTTCCACGCCCACTTATTCTAAGCTGTGCTATGCTCTGCTATTCGATGTAGTGTAATGTTATGCCCTGTCGTGCAATACCAACTTATGCTATGCTATGCTATGCTATCCTATGCCATGCTATGTAGTGTAATGTTTTGCCGTGCCGTGCCACGCCAACTTATGCTATGCTATGTCGTGCTGTGCCACGCCAACTTATGCTATGCTATGATGTTCTATGCTATGCTATGTTATGTAGTGTAATGTTATGTCCTGCTGTGCCACACCAACGTATGCTATGCTATGCCATGATATGTGGTGTAATATTATGCCGTGCCGTGCCACGCCAACTTATGCTATGATATGCCATGCTATGTCGTGCTGTGCCATGCCAACTTATGCTATACTATGCTATGCTATGCTATACTGTGCTATGCTATGCTATGCTATGGTATGCTATGTAGTGTAATGTTATGCCCTGCCGTGCCACACCAACTTATGCTATGCTATGCTATGCTATCCTATGCCATGCTATGTAGTGTAATGTTTTGCCGTGTCGTGCCACGCCAAGTTATGTTATGCTATGCTATGCTTTGTAGATTAATGTTATGCCATGCCGTGCCATGCCAAATCATGGTATTCTATGCTATGCTTTGCAGTGTAAAGTTATGCCGTACCGTACTACGCCAATTACGGTGTGATATGCTATGCTATGTAGTGTAGTGTTATGCTGTGCCGTGCCACGGCAACTTATGCTATGCTATGCCATGCTCTGTACTGTAATGTTATGCCGTGCCTTGCCATGCCAACTGTGCTGTGATAGGTTGTGCCATGCTGTGCCGTGCCGTGCTGTACCACGCCAAGTTATGCTTTGCTATGCTATGCCGTGCCGTGCCACACCAACTTATGATATAGTATTCTATGTAGTATAAGGTTATGCCGTGCCGTGTCACGCCAACGTATGGTATGATATGCTATGTTATGCTGTGCCGTTCCACACAATGCAGTGCCGTGCCATGCTATGTTATACTATGATATGCCGTGCCGTGCCACGCCAACTTATACTATGCTATGCTATGCCATGCCGTGCCACACCAACTTATGCTATGCTATGCTATGCCGTGCCATGCTACGCCCTCTTATGGTATGCTATCCTGTCATATGCCGTGCCGTGTAACGCCAACTTATGATATGCTATGTAGTGTAAAATTATGCTGTGCCGTGCCACGCCAAAGTATACTATGCTGTTCTACACTCTGCTGCGCCGTGCCGTGCCACACCAACTTTTGCTTGTGCTGTGCTTTGATATGCTGTGCTCTGCTGTGCTATGCTATGCTATGATGTGATGTGCTATGATATGCTATGTAGTCCATTGTTATGCCGTGCCATGCCACGCCAAATTAGGCTTTGCTTTGCTATGCTATGCTATGCTCTGTAGTGTAATGTTATGCCATGCCGTGCCACTTCAAATTATGCTATGTTATGCTATGCTATGCCGTGCCTTGCCATGCCACACCAACATATGCTCTCCGATGCTATGCAGTGCCGTGCTGTGCCAAGGCAACTCATGCTATACTATGGTATGCTGTGCCGTGCCGTGCCGTACCTCACCAACTTATGCAATTCTATGCTCTGCTATGCTATGTAGTGTAAAGTTATGCCGTGCCGTGCCGTGCCACACCAACTTATGCTATGCTGTGCTATGCTATTCTATGCTATGCTGTGACGTGACATGCCATAACACGTGAACTTATGCTATGCTATGCTATGCTATGCCGTGCCGTGCCACGCCAACAAATGCTATGCTATGCTATACTATTCTATGCTATGTAGTGTAATGTTATGCCGTGGCATGCCACGCTAACTTATGTTAAGCTATGCTATGCTATGCTATGTAGTGTAGTGTCATGCTGTGCCGTGCCACGCACTTATGCTATGCTATGTAGTGTAATGTAATGCTGTGATGTGCCACGCAAACTTATGCTATGATAGGCAATTCTATGCTCTGCTATGCTATGTAGTGTAATGTTATGCCGTACCGTGCCACGCCAACTTATGCTATGCTCTGCTATGCCGTGCTGTGCCACGCCAACATATGCTTTGCTATGCTATGCTATGTAGTGTAATGTTATGCCGTGCCGTGCCATGCCAACTTATGCTATGCTATGCTATGCTATGCTGTGCCTTGCTACTCCATGCTATGCTGTGCCGTGCCAGGACAGCTTATGCTATGTTATGCTTTTCCGTGCCGTCCCATGCCATCTTACGCTATGCTTTTCTGTGCTATGCTATGCCGTGCCGTTGCACACAAACTTATGCTATGCTATGCTGTACCGTGCCAAGCCAGTATATGATATGCTGTGCCGTGTCGTGGCACGCCAAATTATGCTATGCTCTGCCATGCTATGCCGTTCCGTTACATGTCAGATTATGCTATGCTATGCCGTGCCGAGCCACGTCAATTTATGATATGCTATACCGTGCCTTGCCAAGCCAAATTATGCAATGCTATATTGTGTAATGTTATGGCGTGCCGTGCCGTGCCAAGTTATGTTATGCTATGCTATGCTTTGTAGTGTAAAGTTATGCCGTGCCGTACGACGCAAACTTACGGTATGCTATACTATGCTATGTAGTGTAGTGTTATGCTGTGCCGTGCCACGCCAACTTATGCTATGCTATGCTGTTAAATGCTATGTTTTGTAATGTTATGCCGTGCCGTGCCACGCCAAGTTACGCTATGCTATGCTATGTGGTGTAATGTTATGCCGTGCCGTGTCATGCCAACTTATGCTAGGCTATGCCATGCTATGAAGTGTAATGTTCTGCCATGGCGTACCACGCCAACTTATGGTTTCCTATGCTATGATTTGTAGTGTAATGTTATGCCGTGCCGTACCACGCCAAATTTGCTATGCTATGCTATGCTATGCCGTGCCATGCCACGCCAACTTATGCTATAATATGCTATTCTATGTTATGCTATGCTATGTAGTGTAATGTTATGCCCTGCCGTGCCACACGAACTTATGCTCTTCTATGCTATGATATGTCAAGCTATGTAGTGTAATATTATGCCGTGCCGTGCTACGCCAACTTATGCTATGCTATGCTGTGCCATGCTATGTAGTGTAATGTTATGCCGTGCTGTGCCACGCCAACTTATGCTATGGTATGATGTGCCATGCTATGTAGTGTAATATTATGCCGTACAGTGCCATGCCGACCTATGCTATGCTATGCTGTTACATGCTATGTTTCGCAATGTTATGCCGTGCCTTGCCACACCACCTTATGCTATGCTATGCCATGCTTTGAAGTGTAATGTTCTGCCATGCCGTACCACGCCAACTTATGCTATGCTATGCTATGCTTTGCAGTGTAATGTTATGCCGTGCCGTGCCACGCCAAATTTGCTATGCTATGCTATGGTATGGTATGCCGTGCCGTGCCACCCCAGCTCTTGCTGTACTATGCTATTCTATTCTATGCTATGCTATGCTATGCTATGTAGTGTAATTTTATGCCTTTCCGTGCCACATGAATTTATGCTATGCTATTCTATGCTATATCATGCTATGCAATGTAATATTATGCCGTGCCGTGCCACGCTAACTTATGCTATGATTTGCCATGCTATGTAGTGAAATGTTATGCCGTGCCGTGCTACGCCAAATTATGCTATGCTATGCTGTGCTACGCTGTGCCATGCTATGTAGTGTAATATCATGCCGTGCCGTGCCATACGAACTTATGCTATGCTATGGTGTGCAATACTATGTAGTGTAATGTTATTGCGTGCAGTGCCACGCCAACTTATGCTATGATATGCCATGTTATGTAGTGTAATGTTATGCCGTGCCGTGCCACGCCAACTTATGCTATGCTATGCTATGCTATGTAGGGTAATGTCATGATGTGCCGTGCCACGCCAACTTATGGTGTGCTGTGCTATGCTATGTAGTGTATTGTTATGCTGTACCGTGCCACGCCAACGTATGCTATGCTATCGTATGCTATCCTATTTAGTGTAGTATTTTTCCGTGCTGTGCCACGGCACCTTATGCTATGATATGCTATGCAATGCTATACCACACCAACTTATGCTACGCTATGCTGTGCCGTACTGTGCCACACCAACTTATGTTATGCCATGCTATGCCGTTTCGTGCCATGCCAAATTTTGCTATGCTATGCTATGCTATGCTGGGCCTTGCTGTGCCGTGCTGTGCCATGTCAACTTATGCTGTGCTATGCTATGCTATGTAGTGTAATGTTATGCCGTGCCGTGCCACGCCAACTTATGCTATGTGATGCTATGCTATGTAGTGTAATGTTATGCCGTGCCGTGCCACACCAAATTTTCATATGCTGTGCTATGTAGTGTAATGTTATGCCGTGCGGTGCCAGGCCAACTTATACTATGCTATGCATTGTAGTGTAAAGTTATGCCGTGCCGTGCCACGCCAACTTAGGCTATACTATGCCATGCTATGTAGTGTAATGTTATTCTGTGCCATGCCACGCCCATTTATGCTACGATATGCTCTGCTATGCGGTGCCATGTTATGTAGTGTGATAATATGCCGTACCGTGCCACGCCAACTTATGTTATGTGAGGCTATGCTTTGTAGTGTAATGTTATGCCATGCCGTGCCAGGCCAACTTATGCTATGCTATGCGTTGTAGTTTAAAGTTATGCCGTGCCGTGCCACGCCAACTTATGCTATGCTATGTATTGTAATGTTATGCCGTGTAGTGCCACGCCGACTTATGTTATGTTATGCTATGCTATGTAGTGTTGTTAATGTTAAGCCGTGCATTGCCACGTCAACTTATGCTATGCTATGCTATTATATATTGTGTAATATTATGCCGTGCTGTACCACGCCAACATATGCTAAGCTATGCTATGCAGTGTAATGTTATGCCGTGCCGTACCACGCCATGTTATGCTATTCTATGCTATGCCATGCTATGTAGTTTAACGTTATGCCATGCCGTCACACGCCTTCTTAAGTAATTCTATGCCGAGCCATGCTATGTAGTGTAATGTTATTCTGTGCCATGCCACGCCCGTTTATTCTACGATATGCTCTGCTATGCTGTGCCATGTTATGTAGTGTAATATTATGCCGTGCCACGTCAATTTATGCTATGCTATGCTATGCTATGCTATGTAGTGTAAAGTTATGCCATGCCGTGCCACGTGAACTTATGCTATGCTATTCCGTGCTGTCTCACACAAACTTATGCTATGCCATGCCGTGCCACGCCAACTTATGCTATGCTATGCTATGCCATGCTATGTAGTGTAATGTTTTGCCGTGCCGTGCCACACCAAATTTTGATATGCTATGCTATGTAGTGTAATGTTATGCCGTGCCGTGCCAGGCCATCTTATACTATGCTATGCATTGTAGTGTAAAGTTATGCCGTGCCGTGCCACGCCAACTTAGGCTATACTATGGCATGCTATGGAGTGTAATGTAATGCCGTGCCGTGCCACACCAAATTTGCTAACCTATGCTATTCTACGTAGTGTAATGATATGCCGTGCCGTGCCACGCTATCTTAGGCTATGCTATGCTATGCTTTGCTGTGCCGTGCCATGCTATGCTTTTCTGTGTCGTGCCACGCTATGCTATGCTATGTTATGCCGTGCCGTGCCACTCTAATTTATGCTATTTTATGCTGTGCCGTACCGTGCCACACAAACTTATGCTATGCTATGCTATGCTCTGTTGTGCTATGCCGTGCCGTGTCACGCCAAATTATGCTATGCTCTGCTATTATATGCTATGTAGTGTAATGGTGTGCCATGCCACACCGACATATGCTATGCTATGTAGTGTTTTGTTATGCCATGCTGTGCCATGCGAACTTATGCTATGCTATGCTATGCTATGCTATGCTGTTCTGTGCCGTGCCTTGCCACACCAACTTATGATATGCTATGCCGTGCTGTGCCACGCCAACTTATACTTTGCTATGCTATGCTGTGGCGTGCTGTGCCGTGCCATACCGTGCCACGCCAACTTATGTTATGCTGTGCTGTGCCGTGCCACGCCAAATTGTGCTATGCTCTGCTATGCTCTGCTCTACTATGCTATGCCGTGCTGTGTCACGCCATCTTACACTATGCTCTCTTATGCTGTGGTATGTAGTCTAATGTTATGCCTTGCCACGCCAACTTATACTATGCTATGCTGTGCTGTTCCACGCTATGCTATGCTATGTTATGCCGTGCCGTGCCTCACCATCGTATGCTATTTTATGGTATGCGATGCCGTGCTGTGCTACGCCACCTTCTGCTATGCTATGATATGCTATGCTATGCTGTGCTGTGCTATTCTATGCTATGCTATGCCGTGCCGTGCCGTGCCAACTTATGCTATGCTATGCCGTGCCGTGTCACGCCTAATTATGCTATGCTATGCCAAGCTGTGCAACGCCTCGCCAACTTATGCTATGCTATGCTTTGCCGTGCTGTGCCGTGCTTTTCCGTGCCGTGCCACGCCAACTTGTGCTATGCTACGCTATACCGTGCCGTGGTACGGCAACTTATGCTGTGCCACGCTATGCTTTGTAGTGTAATGTTATGCCATGCTGTGCCACGCCAACTTATGCTATGCTATATCGTGCCGTGCCACGCCAAATTATGCTATGCTATGCCAAGCTGTGCAACGCCTCGCCAACTTATGCTATGCTATGCTTTGCCGTGCTGTGCCGTGCTTTTCCGTGCCGTGCCGCGCCAACTTGTGCTATGCTACGCTATACCGTGCCGTGGTACGGGAACTTATGCTGTGACACGCTATGCTTTGTAGTGTAATGTTATGCCATGCTGTGCCACGCCATCTTATGCTATGCTATGCTGTGCCGTGCCACGCCAACTTATGCTATGCTATGCTATGGTATATAGTGTAATTATATGCTGTGCCGTGCCACGCCAACTTATGCTATGCTATGCTGTGCCATTCTGTGTAGTGTAATGTTATGCCATGCTGTGCCACGCCAACTTATGATATGCTATGCAATTTTGTGCTGTGCTACCACGCCAACTTATGCTGTTCTATGCTATGCTACGTAGTGTAATTATATGCCGTGCAGTGCCACGTCAACTTATGCTATGCTATGCTATGATATATTGTGTAATATTATGCCGTGCTGTACCACGCCAACATATGCTAAGCTATGCTAAGCAGTGTAATGTTATGCCGTGCCCTACCACGCCATGTTATGCTATTCTATGCTATGCCATGCTATGTAGTTTAACGTTATGCCATGCCGTCACACGCCTTCTTAAGTAATTCTATGCTGAGCCATGCTGTGCCATGCTATGTAGTGTAATGTTATTCTGTGCCATGCCATGCCCGTTTATGCTACGATATGCTCTGCTATGCTGTACCATGGTATGTAGTGTAATATTATGCCGTACCATGCCACGCCAACTATTGTTATGTGATGCTATGCTATGTAGTGTAATGTTATGCCGTGCCGTGCCACGTCAATTTATGCTATGCTATGTAGTGTAAAGTTATGCCATGCCGTGCCACACGAACTTATGCTATGCTATTCCGTGCTGTCTCACACAAACTTATGCTATGCCATGCCGTGCCACGCCAACTTATGCTATGCTATGCTGTGCCATGCTATGTAGTGTAATGTTATGCCATGCCGTGCCACGCCAACTTATGCTATGCTATGCTGTGCTATGCTGTGCTGTGCCATGCTATGTAGTGTAATGTTATGCCGTGCCGTGCCACGCCAACTTATGCTTTGCTATGCTATGCTATGCTATGCTGTGACATGTTTTGTAGTATAATGATATGGCGTGCCGTGCTACGCCAACTTATGTTATGATATCATATGCTATGTAGTGTAATGTTATGCTGTGCTGTGCCACGCCAACTTTTTTTATGTTATGCCATGCTATGTAGTGTAATGTTATGCCCTGCCGTGCCACGCCAACTTCTGTAATGCTATGCTGTGCCATGCTATGTAGTGTAATGTTATGCCGTGCCGTGCCACGCCAACTTATGCTTTGCTATGCTATGCTATGCTATGCTGTGACATGTTTTGTAGTATAATGATATGGCGTGCCGTGCTACGCCAGCTTATGTTATGATATCATATGCTATGTAGTGTAATGTTATGCTGTGCTGTGCCACGCCAACTTTTTTTATGTTATGCCATGCTATGTAGTGTAATGTTATGCCGTGCCGTGCCACGCCAACTTCTGTAATGCTATGCTGTGCCATGCTATGTAGTGTAATGTTATGCCGTGCCGTCCCACACCATCTTATGCTATGTTATGCTATGCCGTGCCGTGCCACGCCAATTTATGCTATGCTGTGCTATGCTATGTAGTGTAATGTTATGCTGTGCCGTGCCACGCCAACGTATGCTATGCTATGCTATGCTATCCTATTTAGTGTAATATTATTCCGTGCTGTGCCACGGCACCTTATTCTATGATATGCTATGCCATGCTGTGCCACACCAACTTATGCTATGCTATGCTGTGCTGTGCCACACCAACTTATGCTACGCTATTCTATGCCATGCCGTGCCACAGCAACTTATGCTATGCTATGCTGTCCTGTGCCGTGCTATCCCGTGTTGTGACACGCTAAATTATGCTATGCTCTGCTCTGCTATGCCGTTCCGTTACACGTCAGATTATGCTATGCTATGCCGTGCCGAGCCACGCCAATTTATACTATGCTATGCCGTGCCGTGCCACGCCAACTTATGCTATGGTATTCTATGTAGTATAAGGTTATGCCGTGCCGTGCCACGCCAACTTATGCTATGATATGCTATGTTATGCTGTGCCGTTCCACGCAATGCAGTGCCGTGCCATGCTATGTTATGCCGTGCTGTGCCACACCAACTTATGCTATGCTATGTTATGCCGTGCCATGCTACGCCATTTTATGCTATGCTATCCTGTCGTATGCTGTGCCGTGTAACGCCAACTTATGATATGCTATGTAGTGTAAAATTATGCTGTGCCGTGCCACGCCAAATTATGCTATGCTGTTCTACACTCTGCTGTGCCGTGTCACGTCAACTTGTGCTGTGCTTTGCTATGCTGTGCTGTGCTGTGCTATGCTATGATGTGATGTGCTATGCTATGCTATGTAGTGTATTGTTATGCCGTGCCGCGCCACGCCAGCTTATGCTATGGTATGCTATGCTATTCTATGTTGTCTAATTTTGTGCCGTGCCGTGCCACGCCAAATTATGCTTTGGTATGCTATGCTATGCTCTGTAGTGTAATGTTATGCTCTTCTTTGCCACGCCATCTTATGCTTTGCTATGCTATGCTATGCTATTTAGTGTAATGTTATGCCATGGCGTGCCACTTCAAATTATGCTATGCTATGCTATGCTATGCTATGCTATGCCGGGCCGTGCCATACCAATTTATGCTATGCTATGCTATGCCCTGCCTTGCCACGCCAACTTATGCTATGCTATGCCTTGCCGTGCCGTGTCACACCAACTTATGCTCTCCGATGCTATGCAGTGCCGTGCCGTGCCGTACCACACCAACTTATGCAATTCTATGCTCTGCTATGCTATGTAGTGTAATGTTATGCCGTGCCGTGCCACAGCAGCTTATGCTATGCTATTCTGTTCTACGCCGTGCCGTGCCACACCTACTTGTGCTATGCTGTGCTATGCTATTCTATGCTAGCCGTGATGTGTCATGCCTTGACACGCGAACTTATGCTATGCTCTGCTATGCTATGCCGTGCCGTGCCACGCCAACTAATATTATGCTATGCCATGCCAATGCTTGCTATGTAGTGTAATGTTATGCCGTGCCATGCCACGTAAACTAATGCTGTGCTAAGCTGTTCTATGCCGTGCCGTGACACTCCAACTTGTGCTATGCTATGCTATGCTATGCTGTGACGTTACATGCCATGTCATGCGAACATATGCTATGCTCTCCTCTGCTATTCCGTGCCGTGCCACGCCAAGTAATACTATGCTATGCTATTCTATGCTATGCTATGTAGTGTAATGTTATGCCGTGCTGTGCCACGCTAACTTATGTTAATCTGTGCTATGGTATGCTATGTAGTGTAGTGTTATGCTGTGCCATGCCATGCAAACTTATGCTATGCTACAATATATAGTGTAACGTTATGCCGTGCCGTGCCACACAAACTTATGCTATGCAATGTAGTGTAATGTTATGCCGTGCCGTGCCACGCCAAGTTATGCTATGCTATGCTATGTTATGCTATTCTATGTAGTGTAATGTTATGCCCTGCCGTGCCACAACAACTTTTGCTATGATATGCTATGCTATGCTATGCCATGCTATGTAATGTAATATTATGTTGTGCCGTGCCACACAAACTTATGCTATGCTATGCCATGCTCTGTAGTGTAATGATATGCCTTGCCGTGCCACGTCAACTGATGCTATGCTATGCTGTGCCATGCTATGTAGTTTAATGTTATGACGTGCGGTGCCACGCCAAGATGTGCTATGCTATGCTATGCCGTGCCGTGCCACACCAACTTATGCTATGCTATGCTATGCTTTGTAGTGTAATGTTATGCCGTGCCGTGCCAGGCCTAATTATACTATGCTATGCTATGTAGTGTAATATTATGCCGTGCCGTGCCACGCCAAGTTATGCTGTGCTCTGCTATGCTATGTAGTGTAATGTTATGCAGTGCCGTGCCACGCCAACTTATGCTATGCTCCTCTATTCTATGTAGTGTAATGTTACGCCGTACCATGCCACGCCAGTTTATGCTATGCTATGCTTTGCCGTGCCACGCTATGCTATGCTATATTATGCTGCGCTGTGCCACGGCAACTTATGCTATACTCTGTTATGCTGTGCCGTGCCACGCCGACTTATGCTATGCTACGCCATGCTATGTAGTGTAATGTTATGCCATGCCGTGGCACGCCAACTTATGCTACGCTCTGCTATGCCGTGCTGTGCCACGCCAACATATGCTTTGCCATGCTATGCTATGTAGTGTAATGTTCTGCTGTGCCGTGTAATGTGAACTGATGGTATCTTATGCTATGCTAGGTAAAGTTATGCCGTACTGTGCCATGCCAACTTATGCTATGCTATTTTATGCTTTGCAGTGTAATGTTATGCCGTGCCGTGCCACGCCAAATTTGCTATGCTATGCTATGCTATGCCGTGCCATGCCACGCCAACTTATGCTATAATATGTTATTCTATGTTATGCTATGCTATGTAGTGTAATGTTATGCCCTGTCGTTCCACACGAACTTATGCTATGGTATGCTATGATATGTCAAGTTATGTAGTGTAATATTATGCCGTGCCATGCCACGCCAGCTTATGCTATGCTATGCTGTCCTATGCTCTGCCATGCTATGTAGTGTATTGTTATGCCCTGCCGTTCCACGCCACCTTATGCTATGCTATGCAATGCCCTGCTATGTAGTGTAATGTTATGCCGTGCCTTTCCACGCCAACTTATGCTATGCTATGCTATGCCGTGCCGTGCAACGCCAACTTATGCTATGATGTGCTATGCTATGTAGTGTAATGTTATGCTGTGCATTGCCACACCAACGTATGCTATGCTATCCTATGCTATCCGATTTAGTGTAATATTATTCCGTGCTGTGCCACGGCACCTTATGCTATGATATGCTATGCCATGCTGTGCCACACCAACTTATGCTACGCTATGCTGTGCCGTTCCGTGCCACGCCAACTTGTGCTATGCTATGGTATTTAGTGCAATGTTTTGCCGTGCAGTGCCACGCCAAATTATGCTATGCTATGCTATGTAGTGTAATGTTATGCCGTGCCGTGACATGCAAACTTATGTTATGCTATGCTGTCCAATGCTATGTAGTGTAATGTTATGCCTTGTAGTGCCACGCCAACTTATGCTATGCTATGCCATGCTATGCCGTGCCGTGCCATGATATGCTATGCTGTGTCGTGCCACGGTATTATATGCTATGTTATGCCGTGCGTTGCCACGCTATTTTATGCCATTTCATGCTATGTCGTGCCATGCCACTCAATCTTATGCTATGCTTTGCTATGCTCTGTTATGTTATGTCGTGCCGTGTAACGCCAATTTATCCTATGCTCTGCTATGATATGCTTTGTAGTGTAATGGTGTGCCTTGGCACGCCAACGTATGCTATGCTATGCAGTGTAATGCTATGCCATGCCGTGCCACGCCAACTTATGCTTTGCTTTGCTATGCTGTGCCGTGCTCTGCCGTGCCGTACCGTGCCACGCCAACTTATGGTCTGCTATGCCGAGCCGTACCACACCATCCTCTCTTATGCTATGCTATATAGTGTAATGTTATGCTGTGCCGTTCCACGCCCACTTATTCTAAGTTATGCTATGCTCTGCTATTCTATGTAGTGTAATGTTATGTCGTGCTGTGCCACGCCAACTTATGCTATGCATTGCTGTGCTATGTAGTGTTATGTTTTGCCATTCTATGTCACGCCAATTTATGCTATGCTATGCTATGCTACATATTGTAATGTTATGCCGTGCCGTGCCACACCAAATTTGCTATGCGCTGCTATGCTATGCTATGTAGTGTAATGTTATGCCGTGCCGTGCCACGCCAACTTATGCTATACTATGCTATGCTTTCTTGTGTAAGGTTATGCCGTGCCATGCCACACCAACTTATGTAATGCTATGCTCTGACATGATATGTGGTGTTATGTATTCCTGTGCGGTGCCACGCCAATTTATGCTATGCTATGCTATGCCATGGTATGTAGTGTAATGTTATGCTGTGCCGTGCGACGCCAACATATGTAATGCTATGCTGTGCCATGCTATGTAGTGTAATGTTATGCCATGCCGTGCCACGCCATCTTATGCAATGCTCTGCTGTGCTATGCTGTGCCATGCTATGTAGTGTAATGTTATGCCGTGCCGTGCCACGCAAACTTATGTAAAATATAAAATGCCATGCTACGTAGTGTAATGTTATGCCATGTCGTGCCACGCCAAGTTATGCTATGTAATGCCATGTAGTGTAATATTATGCCGTGCCGTGCCACGCCATCTTATGCAATGATATGCTATGCCATGCTGTGTAGTCTAGTGTTATGGCCGTGCCGTGCCTTGCCATTCCACCTTATGCTATGCTATGCTTTTACATGCTATGTTCTGTAATGTTATGCCGTGCCGTTCCACGCCAACTTATGCTATGCTATGCGGTGTAATGTTATGCCATGCTGTGCCACGCCAACTTATGCTATGCTATGCTATGCTTTGTAGTGTAATGCTATACTATGCCGTGCCGTGCAACGCCAAGTTATGCTATGCTATGCTATGCTTTGCAGTGTAATGTTATGCCGCGCCGCGCCACGCCAACTTTTGCTATGTAGTGCAATGTTATGCCCTGCCGTGCCACAGCAACTTATGCTATGCTATGCCATGCTATGTAGTGTAATATTATGCCGCGCCGTGCCACGCCATCTTATGGTATGCTATGCAATGCCATGCTATGTAGAGTAATGTTATGCCGTGCCGTGCCACGCCAACTTATGTAATGCTATGCTGTTCCATGATATGCAGTGTAATGTAATGCCGTGCCGTTCCACGCCATCTTATGCTATGCTATGGTATGCTATGCTGTGCCATGCTATGCAGTTTAATGTTATGCCGTGCCGTGCCATGCCAACTTATGCTATGCTATGCCATGCTATGTAGTGTATTGTTATGTCGTGCCGTGCCACGCCAAGTTATGCTGTGCACTGCTATTCTATGTAGTGTAATGTTACGCCATGCTATGCCACGCCAATTTATGCTATGCTATGCTGTGCCATGCCACGCTATGCTATGCTGTGCAGTACCACGCTATACTATGCTATGTTATGTCGTGCCATGCCACGCCAACTGATGCTATGCTATGCTATGCTGTGCCGTGCCATGCCAACTTATGCTATGCTATGCCATGCTATTTAGCGTAATGTTATGCCGTGACGTGCCACGCCAACTTATGCTATGCTATGCTATGCTATCCTATGTAGTGTAATGTTATGCCGTGCCGTGCCATGGCACCTTATGCTATGATATGCTATGCTGTGCTTTGCCACGCCAAATTATGTAATGATATGCCGTGCCGTGCCTTGCCACACCAAATTATGCTATGCTATGCCGTGCCGTGTCACACGAACTTATGCTATGCTATGCCGTGCCGAGCTGCGCCATCATATGCTGTGCTATGCTATGCTGTGCCTTGCTATTCCATGCTATGCTGTGCCGTGCCAGGACAGGTTATGCTATGTTATGCTATTCCGTGCCGTCCCACGCCAACTTACGCTATGCTTTGCTATGCTATGCTGTGCCGTGCCGTTGCACACCAAGTTATCCTATGCTCTTCTATGGTATGCTGTGCCGTTACACCCCAACTTATGCTATGCTATGCTGTGCCGTTCCAAGCCAATATATGATATGCTATACCGTGCTGTTCCACGCCAACTTATGCTATGCTATGGTGTGCTGTGCCGTGCTGTCCCGTGTCGTGACACACCAAATTATGCTATGCTCTTCTATGCTATGTCGTTCCGTTACACGTCAACTTATGCTATGCTATGCCGTGCTCTGTACTGTAATGTTGTGCCGTGCCTTGCCACGCCAACTTGTGCTGTGCTGTGATAGGTTGTGCCATGCTGTGCCGTTCCGTGCTGTACCACGCCATGTTATGCTATGCTATGCTATGCCGTGCCGTGCCACGTCAACTTATGATATGCTATTCTATGTAGTATAAGGTTATGCCGTGCAGTGCCACGCCAACTTATGCTATGATATGCTATGTTATTCTGTGCCGTTCCACGCAATGCAGTGCCGTGCCATGCTATAGTATGCCGTGCCGTGCCGTGCCGTGCCACGCCAACTTATACTATGCTATGCTATGCCTTGCAATGCCACGCCCTCTTATGCTATGCTATCCTGTCATATGCCGTGCCGTGTAACGCCAACTTATGATATGCTATGTAGTGTAAAATTATAGTGTGCCGTGCCCTGCCACACCAACTTGTGCTATGCTGTGCTATGCTATTCTATGCTATGTAGTGTAATGTTATGCCGTGGCATGCCACGCTAACTTATGTTAAGCTAGGCTATGCTATGCTAGGTAGTGTAGTGTCATGCTGTGTGGTGCCATGCAAATTTATGCTATGCTATGCTATGTAGTGTAATGTAATGCTGTGCCGTGCCACGCCAAGTTATGCTATGCTATGCCATGCTATGCTATGTAGTGTAATGTTATGCCGTGCCGTGCCACGCCAACTTGTGCTATGCTATGCTATGCCGTGCCGTGCCACGCCAACATATGCTTTGCCATGCTATGCTATGCTGTGCCGTGCTACTCCATGCTATGCTGTGCCGTGCCAGGACAGCTTATGATATGTTATGCTATTCCGTGCCGTCCCACGCCATTTTACGCTATGCTTTTCTATGCTATGCTGTACCGTGCTGTTGCACACAAATTTATGCTATGCTATGCTGTGCCGTGCCAAGCCAATATATGATATGCTGTGCCGTGCTGTGCCCCGCCAACTTATGCTATGCTATGCTGTGCTGTGCCCTGCTGTGCCGTGTCGTGCCACGCCAAATTACGCTATGCTCTGCTCTGCTATGCCGTTCCGTTACACGTCAGATTATGCTAATCTATGCCATGCTGAGCCACGCCAATTTATGCTATGCTATGCCGAGCCGTGCCACGCCAAATTATGCAATGCTATATTGTGTAATGTTATGGCGTGTCGTGCCACGCCAAGTTATCTTATGGTATGCTATGCTTTGTAGATTAATGTTATGCTATGCCGTGCCACACCAATTTATGCTATTCTATGCTACACTTTCTACTGTGAAGTTATGCCGTGTTGTACTACGCAAACTTACGGTATGCTATGCTATGCTTTGTAGGGTAATGTTATTCCGTGTCGTGCCACGGCAACTTATGCTATGCTTTGCCATGCTCTGTTCTGTAATGTTATGCCGTGCCGTGCCACGCCAACTTGTGCTGTGCTGTGATAGGTTGTGCCATGCTGTGCGGTGCCGTGCTGTACCACGCCAAGTTATGCTATGTTATGCTATGCCGTGCTGTGTCATGCCAACTTTTGCTATGATATGCTATGTTATGCTGTACCGTTCCACGCAATGCAGTGCTGTGCCGTGCTATGTTAAGCCGTGCCGTGCCGTGCCGTGCCGTGCCGTGCCACACCAACTTATACTATGCTATGCTATGCTAAGTAGTGTAATGTTATTCCCTGCCGTGCCACACGAACTTATGCTATCCTATGCTATGCTATGTCATGCTATGTTGTGTAATATTATGCCGTGCCGTGCCACGCCAACTTATGCTATTATATGTCATGCTATGCAGTGTAATGTTAATCCGTGCCGAGCCACACCAAATTATGCTATGCAATGCTATCTAGTATAATTTATGCTGTGTCGTGCCACGCCAAGTTATGCTATCCTATGCTATGTTATGCTATGCTATGTAGTGTAATGGTATGCCCTGCCGTGCCACACCAACTTATGCTATGATATGCAATTCTATTCTCTGCTATGCTATGTAGTGTAATGTTATACCGTGCCGTGCCATGCGAACTGATGCTATTTTATGCTATGCTCGGTAGAGTAAAGTTATGCCGTGCTGTGCCATGCCAACGTATGCTATGCTATGTTATGCCATGCTATGTAGTGTAATGTTATGCCGTGCAGTGCCACGCCAACTTACTCTATGCTATGCTATGTGGTGTAATGTTATGCCGTGCCATGCCATGCCAACTTATGCTATGCTATGCCATGCTATGAGGTGTAATGTTCTGCAATGGCGTACCACGCCAACTTATGGTTTGCTATGCTATGATTTGTAGTGTAATGCTATGCCGTGCCGTGCCACGCCCACTTATGCTATGCTATGCTATGCTATGCTTTGCAGTGTAATGTTATGCCGTGCCGTGCCACTCCAAAGTCGCTATGCTATGCTATGCTATGCCGTGCCGTGCCACGCCAACTTATACTATTCTATGCCATGCTATGTATTGTAATATTGTGCCGTGCCGTGCCACGCCAACTTATGCTAAAATATAAAATGCCATGTTACGTGTTGTAATGTTATGCCGTGTCGTGCCACGCCAAGTTATGCTATGCCATGTAGTGTAATACTATGCCGTGCCGTGCCGTGCCACACCATCTTATGCTATGCTATGCCATGCCATGTAGTGTAATGTTATGCCGTGCCGTGCCACACCAACTTTTGCTAACCTATGCTTATCCTATGCTATGCTTGTCTGTGTCGTGCCACGCTATGTTATGCTATGTTTTGCCGTGCCGTGCCACGCCAATTTATGCTATTTTATGCTGTGCCGTGCCGTGCCACGCAAACTTATGCTATGCTATGCTATGCTCTGTTATGCTGTTCCATGTCGTGTCATGCCAAATTATACTATGCTCTGTTATTATATGCTATGTCGTATAATGTTGTGCTATGCCACGCCAAAATATGCTATGCTATGTAGTGTTTTGTTATGCCGTGCTGTGCCATGCCAACTTATGCTATCCTATGCTGTGCCGTGTCACGCTATGCTATGCTGTGCCGTGCCACACCAAATTGTGCTATGCTCTGCTATGCTCTGCTCTACTATGCTATGCCGTGCTGTGTCACGCCATCTTACACTATGCTCTCTTACGCTGTGGTATGTAGTCTAATGTTATGCCTTGCCACGCCAACTTATACTATGCTATGCTGTGCTGTACCACGCTATGCTATGCTATGTTATGCCGTGCCGTGCGTCGCCAACTTATGCTATTTTATGGTATGCGATGCCGTGCTGTGCTACACCATCTTCTGCTATGCTATGATATGCTATGCTATGCTGTGCTGTGCTATGCTATGCTATGCTATGCCGTCCCGTGCCGTGCCACACTGAATTATGCTATGCTATGCCGTGCCATGCCAGGCCAAATTATGCTATGCTATGCCAAGCCGTGCAACACCTCGCCAACTTATGCTATGCTATGCTTTTCCGTGCTGTGCCGTGCTTTTCCGTGCCGTGCCACGCCAACTTGTGCTATGCTATGCTATACCGTGCCGTGGCACGGCAACTTATGCTATGCTATGCCGTGCCATGCTATGCCAACTAATGCTATGCTATGCTATGTAGTGTCATGTTATGCCGTGCCGTGCCACGCCAAATTATGTAATGCTATGGTATGCTATGTAGAGTAATTTCATGCCATGCTGTGCCACGCCAAGTTATGCTATGCTATGCTATGGTATATAATGTAATTATATGCCGTGCTGTGCGACGCCAACTTATGCTATGCTGTGCCATGCTATGTAGTGTAATGGTATGCCGTGCCATGCCACGCCAACTTATGCTATGCTGTGCCATACTATGTAGTGTAATATTATGCGGTGCTGTGCCACGCCAACTTATGCTATGCTGTGGAATTTTGTCCTGTGCTACCGCGCCAACTTATGCTGTTCTATGCTATGGTATGTAGTGTAATATTATGCCGTGCCATGCCACGCCAACTTATAATATCCTATGCTATGCCATGATATGTAGCGTTATGTTATGCTTTGCCGTGCCACGCCAACTTATGCTATGTTATGCTATGCTGTGGTGTGCCATGTTTTGTAGTATAATGATATGCCGTGCCGTGTCACGCGCATTTACGTTATGTTATGCTATGCTATGTAGTGTAATGTTATGCCGTGCTGTGCCACACCGACTTATGTTATGTTATGCTATGCTATGTAGTCTAATGTGCCACGTCAAGTTTTGCTATGCTATGTCGTGCTGTGTCGTTCCACTCCAAATTATGCTATACTATCTTATGCTCTGCCGTGCTGTGCTATGCCGTGCCGTGTCACGCTATGCTATCCTATGTTATGCCGTGCCGTGTCACGCCAACGTATGCTATGCTATGCTATTTTATGCTATGCTATGCTATGTAGTGTAATGTAATGCCGTGCCGTGCCACGCCAACTTATGCTATGCTATGTAGTGTAATGTTATGCCATGCCGTGCCACACCAAATTATGCTATGCTATGTTATGCCATGCTATGTAGTGTAATGTCATGCCGTGCCGTGCCATGCCAACTTATGCTATGCTATGCTATGTAGTGTAATGTAATGCTGTGCCGTGCCACGCCAATTTATGCTTTGCTATGCTATTCTACGCTATGTAGTGTAGTGTTATGCCTTGCTGTGCCAGGTAAAATTATGCTATGCTATGCTATTGTATGCTGTGCCGTGCCACTCAAAATCATGCTATGCTATGCTATGCTATGCCGTGCTGTGCCACGCCAACTCATGCTATGCTATGCTATGCTGTGCTATGCTGTGCCTTGCCATGAAAACTTATGCTATTCTATGCTATGCTATGCTGTGCCGAGGAGTGCCGTGCCGTGCCACGCCAAATTATGCTATGCTATGCAACGCTATGTCGTGCTGTGTCATGATGAAATGCTATGCTATGCCATGCCGTGCTATGCCACGCCAACTTATGCTATCCTATGCTATGCAGTGCCGTGCTGTATCATGCCACCTTTTGTTATGCTATGCCGTGCCGTGCCATGCCAACTTGTGCTATACTATGCTATGTAGTGTAATGTTATGCCTTACCGTGCCACACCAACTTATGCTATGCTATGCTATGCTATCCTATGCCATGCTATGTAGTTTAATGTTTTGCCGTGCCATGCCACACCAACTGATGCTATGCTATGATATTCTATGACATGCTATGTTATGTAGTGTAATGTTATGCCCTGCCGTGCAACACCAATTCTGCTTTGCTATGCCATGCTATGTAGTGTAATATTATGCCGTGCCGTGTCACGCCAACTTATGCTATGCTATGCCTTGCTATGTCGTGCTGTGTCATGATATATGCTATACTGTGCTATACTGTGCTATGGTATGCTATGCTATAAAGTGTAATGTTATACCCTTCCGTGCCACACCAACTTATGCTATGCTATGCTATGCTATGCTATCCTATGCCATGCTATGTAGTGTTATGTTTTGCCGTGCCGTGCCACGCCAACTGATGCTATGCTATGCCATGCTATGTAGTGTAATGTTATGCCCTGCCACGCCACATGAACTTATGCTGTGATATGCTATGCTATGCTATGCCACGCCACGATATGTAGTGTAATATTATGCCGTGCCGTGCCACGGCAACTGATGCTATGCTATGCTGTGCTATGCTATGTAGTGTAATGTTATGCCGTGCCGTGCCACGCCATCTTATGGTATGCTATGAAATGCCATGCTATGTAGAGTAATGTTATGCCGTGCCGTGCCACGCCAACTTATGTAATGCTATGCTGTTCCATGATATGTAGTGTAATGTTATGCCGTGCAGTTCCACGCCATTTTATGCTATGCTATGGTATGCTATGCTCTGCCATGCTATGTAGTTTAATGTTATGCCGTGCCGTGCCACGCCAACTTATGCTATGCTATGCCATGCTATGTGGTGTATTGTTATGCCGTGCCGTGCCACGCCTAATATGGTATGCTATGCTATGTAGTGTAATATTATGCCGTGCCGTGCCACGCCAAGTTATGCTGTGCACTGCTATTCTATGTAGTGTAATGTTACGCCGTGCTATGCCATGCCAATTTATGCTATGCTATGCTGTGCCCTGCCACGCTATGCTATTCTATGTTATGCCGTGCCATGCCACGAAAACTGATGCTATGCCATGCTATTCTGTGCCGTGCCATGCCAACTTTGCTATGCTATGCTATGCTATCCTATGTAGTGTAATGTTATGCCGTGCCGTGCTTATGCTATGATATGCTATGCTGTGCTGTGCCACGCCAAATTATGCTATGATATGCCGTGCCGTGCCTTGCCACACCAAATTATGCTATGCTATGCCGTGCCATGTCACACGAACTTATGTTATGCTATGCTGTGCCGTGCTGTGCCACGACAACTTATGCTATGCTATGCCGTGCCGAGCTGCGCCATCTTATGCTGTGCTATGATATGCTATGTAGTGTAAAATTATGCCGTGCCGTGCCACGCCAAATTATGCTATGCTATGCTATGCTGTGCCTTGCTACTCCATGCTATGCTGTGCCGTGCCAGGACAGGTTATGCTATGTTATGCTATTCCGTGCCGTCCCACGCCAACTTACGCTATGCTTTGCTATGCTATGTTGTGCCGTGCCGTGGCACACCAATTTATGCTATGCTCCTCTATGTTATGTCGTGCTGTTACACGCGAACTTATGCTATGCTATGCTGTGCCGTTGCATGCCAATATATGATATGCAATGCCGTGCCGTGCCACACCAACTTACGCTATGCTATGTTGTGCTGTCCCGTGTCATGACAAGCTAAATTATGCTATGCTCTGCTATAATATGCCATTCCATTACACGTCAAATTATGCTATGCTATGCCGTGCCGAGCCACGCCAATTTATGCTATGCTATGCCGTGCCGTGCCACGGCAAATTAAGCTATGCTATATTGTGTAATGTTATGGCGTGCCGTGCCACGCCAAGTTATGTTATGCTATGCTATGGTTTGTACATTAATGTTATGCCATGCCGAGCCACGCCAAATCATGCTATTCTATGCTATGCTTTGCAGTGTAAAGTTATGCCGTGCCGTACTACGCCAACTTACGGTATGATATGCTATGTAGTGTAGTGTTATGCTGTGCCGTGCCACGCCAACTTATGCTACGCTTTGCCATGCTCTGTACTGTAATGTTATGCCGTGTCTTGCCACGCCAACTTGTGCTGTGCTGTGCCGTTCCGTGCCTTACCACGCCAAGTTATGCTATGCTATGCTATGCCGTGCCATGCCATGCCAACTTATGCTATGATATGCTATGTTATGCTGTGCCGTTCCACGCTATGTAGTGCTGTGCCATGCTATGTTATGCCGTGCTGTGCCGTGCCACGCCAACTTATACTATGCTATGTTATGCCGTGCCGTGCCACACCATCTTATGCTATGCTATGCTATGCCGTGCCATGCCCCGCCATCTTATGCTATGTGATCCTGTCATATGCCGTGCCGTGTAACGCCAACTTATGATATGCTATGTAGTGTAAAATTATGCCGTGCCGTGCCACGCCAAATTATGCTATGCTGTTCTACACTCTGCTGTGCCGTGCCGTGTCACGCCATCTTATGCTTTGCTATGCTATGCTATGCTATGTAGTGTAATGTTATGCCATGCTGTGCCACTTGAAATTTTGCTATGCTATGCTGTGCTATGACGTGCTGTGCCACACCAACTTATGCTATGCTATGCCATGCTTTGCCACACCAAATTATGCTATGCTATGCCTTGCCGTGCCGTGCCACCCCAACTTATGCTCTCCGATGCTATGCAGTGCTGTGCTGTGCCACGCCACCTTATGCTATACTATGGTATGCTGTGCCGTGCTGTGCCGTACCACACCAACTTATGCAATTCTATGCTCTGCTATGCTATGTAGTGTAATGTTATGCCGTGCCGTGCCACGCCAGCTTATTCTATGCTATGCTGTTCAATGCCATACCGTGCCACACCAACTTGTGCTATGCTGTGCTGTGCTATTCTATGCTATGATATGTAGTGTAATGTTATGCCGTGCTGTGCCACGCTAACTTATGTTAAGCTATGCTATGCTATGCTATGTAGTGTTATGCTGTGCCATGCCATGCAAACTTATGCTATGCTACAACATGTAGGGTAACGTTATGCCGTGCCGTGCCACGCAAACTTATGCTATGCTATGTAGTTTAATGTTATGCCGTGCCACGCCAACTTATGCTATGCTATGCTCATTTATGCTATGCTATGTAGTGTAATGTTATGCCGTGCCGTGCCACGCCAACTTATGCTATGCTCTGCTATGCCGTGCTGTGCCGCGCCAACATATGCTTTGCTATGCTATGCTATGTAGTGTAATGTTATGCCGTGCCGTGCCACGCCAACTTATGCTATGCTACGCTATGCTATGCTGTGCCTTGCTACTCCATGCTATGCTGTGCCGTGCCAGGACAGCTTATGCTATGTTATGCTATTCCGTGCCGTCCCATGGCATCTTATGCTATGCTTTTCTGTGCTATGCTATGCCGTGCCGTTGCACACAAACTTATGCTATGCTATGCTGTGCCGTGCCAAGGCAATATATGATATGCTGTGCCGTGTCGTGCCACGCCAAATTATGCTATGCTCTGCTATGCTATGCCGTTCCGTTACACGTCAGATTATGCTATGCTATGCCGTGCCGAGCCACGCCAATTTATGACATGCTATGCCGTGCTGTGCCACGGCAAATTATGCAATGCTATATTGTGTAATGTTATGGCGTGCCGTGCCACGCCAAGTTATGTTATGCTATGCTATGCTTTGTAGATTAATGTTATGCTATGCCGTGCCACACCAATTTATGCTCTTCTATGCTACGCTTTCTAGTGTAAAGTTATGCCGTGCCGTACTACGTAAACTTACGGTATGCTATGCTATGCTATGTAGTGTTGTGTTATGCTGTGCTGTGCCACGCCAATTTATGCTATGCTATGCCATGCTTTGTAGGGTAATGTTATTCCTTGTCGTGCCACGGCAACTTATGCTATGCTTTGCCGTGCTCTGTTCTTTAATGTTATGCCGTGCCGTGCCACGCCAACTTGTGGTTTGCTGTGATAGGTTGTGCCATGACGTGCCGTGCCGTGCTGTACTACGCCAAGTTATGCTATGCTATGCTATGCCGTGCCGTGTCACGCCAACTTTTGCTATGATATGCTATGTTATGCTGTACCGTTCCACGCAATGCAGTGCCGTGCCATGCTATGTTATGCCGTGCCGTGCCGTGCCTTGCTACACCAACTTATACTATGCTATGCTATGCCCTGCCGTGCCACACCAACTTATGCTATGCTATGCTATGCTGTCCCATGGCACGCTAATTTATGCTATGCTATGCTATGCCTTGCTGTGCCGTGCCACGCCAACTTATGCTATGCTATGGTATTCTATGCTATGCTATGCTAAGTAGTGTAATGTTATGCCCTGCCGTGCCACACGAACTTATGCTATCCTATGCTATGCTATGTCATGCTATGTAGTGTAATATTATGCCATGCTGTGCCACGCCAACTTACGCTATTATATGTCATGCTATGTAGTGTAATGTTATGCCGTGCCGTGCCACACCATCTTATGCTGTGCCATGCTATGCTATGTAGTGTAATGTTATGCTGTTCCGTGCCATGCGAACTGATGCTATGTTATGCTATGCTAGGTAAAGTTATGCCGTGCTGTGCCATGCCAACGTATGCTATGCTATGTTATGCCATGCTATGTAGTGTAATGTTATGCCGTGCAGTGCCACGCCAACCTATGCTATGCTATGCTGTTACATGCTATATTTTGTAATGTTATGCCGTGCCTTCCTCGCCAACTTACGATATGCTATGCTATGTGGTGTAATGTTATGCCGTGCCGTGCCACGCCAAAATATGCTATGCTATACTGTGCCATGCTATGTAGTGTAATGTTATGCCGTGCCGTGCCGCGCCAACTTATGCAATGGTATGATGTGCCATGATATGTAGTGTAATATTATGCCGTGCCGTGCCACACAAACTTATACTATGCTATGCTGTGCAATGCTATGTAGTGTAATGTTATGCCGTACCGTGCGACGCCAAGTTATGCTATGCTATGTATTGTAATGTTATGCCCTGCCGCAACACACCAACTTATGCTGATATACAACTCTATTCTCTGCTATTCTATCTAGTGTAATGTTATGACGTGCTGTGCCACGCCATCATATGCTATGCCATGCTATGCTATGTAGTGTAATGTTAAGCTGTGTCGTGCCATGCGAACTGATGCTACGTTATGCTATGCTAGGCAAAGTTATGCCGTGCTGTGCCATGCCAACGTAAGCTATGCTGTGTTTTCCCATGCTATGTAGTGTAATGTTATGCCGTGCAGTGCCACGCCATCCTATGCTATGCTATGCTATGTGGTGTAATGTTATGCCGTGCCGTGTCATGCCAACTTATGCTGTGCTATGCCATGCTATGAAGTGTAATGTTCTGCCATGGCGTACCACGCCAACCTATGGTTTCCTATGCTATGATTTTTAGTGTAATGCTATGCTGTGCCGTGCCACTCTAACTTATGCTATGCTATTCTATGCTTTGCAGTGTAATGTTATGTCGTGCTGTGCCACGCCAACTTATGCTGTGATATGCTGTGCCATGCTATGTAGTGTAATTTTTTGCCATGCTGTTCCACTCAAACTTATGCTATGCTATGCTGTGTAATGCTATGTTGTTTAATGTTATGCCGTGCAGTGCCACGCCAACTTATACTATGCTATGCTATGCTTTCTTGTGTAATGTTATGCCGTGCCGTGCCACGCCAACTTATGTAATGCTATGCTCTGCCATGATATGTGGTGTTATGTTATGCCGTGCGATTCCACGCCAAGTTATGCTATGCTATGCTATTGCATGCTATGTAGTGTAATGTTATGCCGTGCCGTGCGACGCCAACTTATGTAATGATATGCTGTGCCATGCTATGTAGTGTAATGTTATGCCATACCGTGCCACGCCATCTTATGCAATGCTCTGCTTTGTTGTGCTGTGCTGTGCCATGCTATGTAGTGTAATGTTACGCCGTGCCGTGCCACGTAAACTTATGCTAAAATATAAAATGCCATGCTACCTAGTGTAATGTTATGCCGTGTCATGCCACGCCAAGTGATGCTATGCTATGCCATGTAGTGTAATATTATGCCGTGCCGTGCCACGTCATCTTATGTTATGCTATGCCATGCTATGTCGTGTAATGTTATGCCGTGCCGTGCTACGCCAACTTATACAATGCTATGCTATGCCGTGCCGTGTCACACCAACTTATGTTATGCCATGCCATGCTGTGCCGTGCCGTGCCACGCCAAATTATATTATGCTATGCTATGCAATGCTGTGCCGTGCTGTGCCGTGCACTGCCCTGCCAACTTATGGTGTGCTATGCGATTCTGTGCCGTGCAGAGCCACGCCAGTTTATGCTATGCTATGCCGTGCCGTGCCCCGCCAACTTATGCTATGCTATATAGTGTAATGTTATGCCGTGCCGTGCCACGCCAACTTATGCTATGCTGTGCTATGCTATGTAGTGTAATGTTATGCCGTGCCGTGCCACGCCAGATTTTGATATGCTATGCTCTGTAGTGTAATGTTATGTCGTGCTGTGCCAGGCCAACTTATGCTATGCTATGTATGCTATGCTTTGCTGTGCCGTGCCATGCTATGCTTGTCTGTGTCGTGCCACGCTATGCTATGCTATGTTATGCTGTGCCGTGCCACTCCAATTTATGCTGTTTTATGCTGTGCCGTGCCACGCAAACTTATGCTATGCGATGCTATGCTATGCTCTGTTATGCTATGCCGTGCCGTGTCACGCCAAATTTAGCTATGCTCTGCTATTATATGCTATGTAGTGTAATGGTGTGCCATGCCACAACAACATATGCTATGCTATGTAGTGTTTTGTTATGCCATGCTGTGCCATGCCAATTATGCTATGCTATGCTGTTCTGTGCCGTGCCACCAACTTATGATATGCCGTGCCGTGCCGTGCCACGCCAACTTATACTTTGCTATGCTATGCTGTGCCGTGCCACGCTATGCTATGCTGTGCCGTGCCACGCCAAATTGTGCTATGCTCTGCTCTACTATGCTATGTCGTGCTGTGTCACGCCATCTTACACTATGCTCTCTTACGCTATGGGATGTAGTCTAATGTTATGCCTTGTCACGCCAACTTATACTATGCTATGCTGTGCTGTTCCAAGCTATGCTGTGCTATGTTATGCCGTGCCGTGCCTCGCCATCGTATGCTATTTTATGGTATGCGATGCCGTGCTGTGCTACGCCACCTTCTGCTATGCTATGATATGCTATGCTATGCTGTGTTGTGCTATGCTATGCTATGCTATGCCGTGCCGTGCCGTGCCAACTTATGCTATGCTATGCCGTGCCATGCCAGGCCAAATTATGCTATGCTATGCCAAGCCATGCAACGCCTCGCCAACTTATGCTATGCTATGCTTTGCCGTGTTGTGCCGTGCTTTTCCGTGCCATGCCACGCCAACTTGTGCTATGCTATGCTATACCGTGCCGTGCCACGCCAACTTATGCTATGCTATGCTATGCTATGTAGTGTTATGTTATGCCGTGCCGTGCCATGCCAAAATATGTTATGCTATGGTATGCTATGGTATATAGTGTACTTATATGCCGTGCAGTGCCACGCCAACTTATGCTATGCTATGAAATGCTATTCTACGATATGTAGTGTAATGTTATGCCCTGCCGTGCCACACGAACTTATGCTATGCTATGCTATATCATGCTATGTAGTGTAATATTATGCCATGCCGTGCCACGCCAACTTATGCAATGATATGCCATGCTATGTACTGTAATGTTATGCCGTGTCGTGCCACGCCAACTTATGCTACGCTATGCTGTGCTACGCTGTGCCATGCTATGTAGTGTAATATCATGCCGTGCCGTGCCACACCAACATATGCTATGCTATGGTGTGCAATGCTATGTACTGTAATGTTATGCCGTGCAGTCCCACGCCAACTTATGCTATGATATGCCATGTTATCTAGTGTAATGTTATGCCGTTCCGTCCCATGCCAACTCATATTATGCTATGCTATGTAGTGTTATGTTATGCTCTGCCGTGCCACACCAAATTATGCTATGCTATGCTATGCTATGACATGCTATGTAGTTTAATGTTATGCCATGTTGTGCCACGCCAACTTATTGTCGGCTATGCCATACTATGTAGTGTATTGTTATGCCCTGCCGTGCCACACCAACTTATGCTATAATATGCTATGCTATGCTATGCCATGCTATGTAGTGTAATATTATGCCGTACCGTGCGTCGCCAACTTATGCTATCCTCTGCCATGCTATGTAGTGTAATGTTATGCCGTGCCGTTCCACGCCATCGTACGCTATGCTATGCAATGCCATGGTATGTAGTGTAATGTTATGCCTTGCCGGGCCACGCCAAATTATGCTATGCTATGCTCTGCTCTGCTATGCTATGTAGTGTAATGATACGCCGTGACATGCCACGCCAACTTATGCTATGCTATGCTGTGCTATGCTGTGCCGTGCTATGTAGTGTAATGTTATGTCCACCCGTTCCACGCCATCTTATACTATTCTATGCAATGCCATGCTATGTAGTGTAATGTTATGCCGTGCCATGCCACGCCAACTTATGCTTTGTTATGCTATTCTATGTAGTGTATTGTTATGCTGTGCCGTGCCACGCCAACGTATGCTATGGTATGCTGTGCTATGCTATGTAGTGTAATGTTATGCCGTGCAGTGCCACGCCATCTTATGCTATGCTATGCTATGTAGTGTAATGTTATGCCTTGTTGTGCCACGCCAACTTATGGTATGCTATGCCAGGCTATGCCGTGCAGTGCCATGATATGCCATGCTGTGTCGTGCCACGCTATGATATGCTATGTTATGCCGTGCTTGCCACGCTATTTTATGCTATTTTATGCTATGCTGTTCCATGCCACGCAAACTTATGCTATGCTATGCCATGCTATGCTCTGTTATGCTATGCCGTGCCGTGTAACGCCAGCTTATACTATGCTCTGCTCTGATATGCTTTGTAGTGTAATGGTGTGCCTTGCCACGCCAAAGTTTGCTATGCTATGCAGTATAATGTTATGCCGTGCCATGCCACACCAACTTATGATATGCTATGCCGTGCCGTGCCACTCCAACTTATGCTTTGCTTTGCTATGCTGTGCCGTGCTGTGCCGTGCCGTACTGTGCCACGCCAATTTATGGTATGCTATGCCGTGCCGTACCACACCATCCTATCCTATACTATGCTATATAGTGTAATGTTCTGCTGTGCCGTTCCACGCTCACTTATTCTAAGCTGTGCTACGCTCTGCTATTCTATGTAGTGTAATGTTATGTCGTGCCGTGCCACGCCAACTTATGCTATGCATTGCTGTACTATGTAGTGTTATGTTATGCCGTTTTGGGCCACGCCAACTTATGGTATGCTATCCTATGCTATGTAGTGAAATGTTATGCCGTGCCGTGCCATGCCAATTTCTACTATGCTCTGCTATGCTACATATTGTAATGTTATGCCGTGCCGTTCCTCGCCAAATTTGCTATGCTCTGCTATGCTATGCTATGTAGTGTAATGTTATGCCGTGCCGTGCCACGCCAGCTTATGCTATGCTATGCTGTGCTATGCTGTGCCATGCTATGTAGTGTAATTTTTTGCCGTGCTGTTCCACTCAAACTCATGCTATGCTATGCTGTGTATATGCTATGTTGTTTAATGTTATGCCGTGCAGTGCCACGCCAACTTATGCTATGCTATGCCATGCTATGTAGTGTAATATTCTGCCGTGCTGTGCCAAGCCAACTTATGCTATGCCATGCTATGCTTTCTTGTGTAATATTATGCCGTGCCGTGCCACGCCAACTTATGTAATGCTATGCTCTGCCATGATATGTGGTGTTATGTTATGCCGTGCGGTTCCCCGCCAAGTTATGCTATGCTATGCTATGGCATGCTATGTAGTGTAATGTTATGCTGTGCCGTGCCACGCCAACTTATGTAATGCTATGCTGTGCCATGCTATGTAGTGTAATATTATGCCATGCCGTGCCACGCCATCTTATGCAATGCTCTGCTGTGATATGCTGTGCCATGCTATGTAGTGTAATGTTATGACGTGTCATGCCACGCCAAGTGATGCTATGCTATGCCATGTAGTGTAATATTATGCCGTGCCGTGCCACACCATCTTATGCTATGCTATGCCATGCTATGTAGTGTGATATGTTGTGCCATGCTGTGCCGTGCCGTGCTGTGCCACGCCAACTTATGCTCTGCTATGCTATGCCGTGACGTGCTACGCCAACTTATGCTATGCTATGCAATGCTATGCTATGCTATGCTATGCTATTCTATGCTATGCGGTGTAATGTTAAGCCGTGCCGTGCTACGCCAACTTATGCTATGATATGCTATGAAATGCTGTGCTGTTCCAAGAAATGCTGTGCCGTGCCATGCTATTCTATGCTATGCTGTGCCGTGCTGTGCACGTCAACTTATACAATGCTATGCTATGCCGAGCCGTGTCACACCAACTTATGTTATGCCATGCTGTGCCGTGCCGTGCCACGCCAAATTGTATTATGCTATGCTATGCAATGCTGTGCCGTGCTGTGCCGTGCACTGCCCCGCCAACTTATGGTGTGCTATGCGATTCTGTGCCGTGCAGAGCCACGCCAATTTATGCTATGCTATGCCGTGCCGTGCCCCGCCAACTTATGCTATGCTTTATAGTGTAATGTTATGCCGTGCCGTGCCACACCAACTTATGCTATGCTGTGCTATGCTATGTAGTGTAATGTTATGCCGTGCCGTGCCACGCCAGATTTTGATATGCTATGCTATGTAGTGTAATGTTATGTCGTGCTGTGCCAGGCCAACTTATGCTATGCTATGCGTTGTTGTGTAAAGTTATGCCGTGCCGTGCCACGCCAACTTTTGCTATGCTATGCTATGCTTTGCTGTGCCGTGCCATGCTATGCTTGTCTGTGTCGTGCCACGCTATGCTATACTATGTTATGCCGTGCCACTCCAATTTATGCTATTTTATGCTGTGCCGTGCCACGCAAACTTATGCTATGCTATGCTATGCTCTGTTATGCTATGCCTTGCCGTGTCACGCCAAATTATGCTATGCTCTGCTATTATATGCTATGTAGTGTAATGGTGTGCCATGCCACACCAACATATGCTATGCTATGTAGTGTTTTGTTATGCCATGCTGTGCCATGCCAACTTATGCTATGCTATGCTATGCTATGCTATGCTATGCTATGCTGTTCTGTGCCGTGCCGTGCCACACCAACTTATGATATGCTATGCCGTGCCGTGCCACGCCAACTTATACTTTGCTATGCTATGCTGTGCCGTGCAACGCTATGCTATGCTGTGCCGTGCCACGCCAAATTGTGCAATGCTCTGCTATGCTCTGCTCTACTATGCTATGCCGTGCTGTGTCACGCCATCTTACACTATGCTCTCTTACGCTATGGTATGTAGTCTAATGTTATGCCTTGCCACGCCAACTTATACTGTGCTATGCTGTGCTGTTCCACGCTATGCTGTGCTATGTTATGCCGTGCCGTGCGTTGCCAACTTATGCTTTGCTATGCCGTGCCATGCCAGGCCAAATTATGCTATGCTATGCCAAGCCGTGCAACGCCTCGCCAACTTATGCTATGCTATGCTTTGCCGTGTTGTGCCGTGCTTTTCCGTGCCGTGCCACGCCAACTTGTGCTATGCTATGCTATACCGTGCCGTGGCACGGCAACTTATGCTGTGCCACGCTATGCTATGTAGTGTAATGTTATGCCATGCCATGCCACGCCAACTTATGCTATGCTATGCCGTGCCGTGCCACGCCAACTTATGCTATGCTATGCTATGTAGTGTTATGTTATGCCGTGCCGTGCCATGCCAAAATATGTAATGCTATGGTATGCTATGTAGAGTAATTTCATGCCATGCCGTGCCACGCCAAGTTATGCTATGCTATACTACGGTATATAGTGTAATTATATGCCGTGCAGTGCCACGCCAACTTATGCTATGGTATGAAATGCTATTCTATGATATGTAGTGTAATGTTCTGCCATGCTGTGCCACGCCAACTTATGGTATGCTATGCCATGCTATGTCGTGTAATGTTATGCCGTGCCGTGCCACTCCAAATTTTGCTATGCTATGTAGTGTAATGTTATACCGTGCCGTGCCACGCCAACTTATGCTATGCGTTGCTATGCAGTGCCACGCCATGCTATGGTATAATATGCCGTGCCGTGCCATGCCAACTTATGTTAAGCTATGCTATGCTATGTAGTGTAATGTTCTGCCATGCCGTGCCACGCCAACATATGCTAATACTATGCTGTTCTATGCCATGCCGTGCCACGCCAACTTATGCTATGCTATGCTATGCCATGCTATGTAGTATAATATTATGCTGTGCCGTGACACACTAACTTATGCTATGCTATGCTTTGCTATGCTGTGCCCTGCTATGTAGTGTAATGGTATGCCGTGCCGTGCCACGCCAACTTATGCTATGCTATTCTGTGCCATTCTATGTAGTGTAATGTTATGCGGTGCTGTGCCACGCCAACTTATGTTATCTTATGCTATGCTATGTAGTGTAATGTTATGCCGTGCCGTGCCACGCCAACTTATAATATGCTATGCTATGCCATGATATGTAGTGTTATGTTATGCCGTGCCGTGCCACGCCAACTTATGCCATGTTATGCTATGCTGTGCTGTGCCATGTTTTGTAGTATAATGATATGCTGTGCCGTGCCACGCGCGCTTACGTTATGTTATGCTATGCTATGTAGTGTAATGTTATGCCGTGCTGTGCCACGACAACTTATGTTATGTTATGCTATACTCTGTAGTCTAATGTTATGCGTTTCCGTGCCACGTCAAGATTTGCTATGCTATGTCGTGCTGTTTCGTGCCACTCCAAATTATGCTATCCTATGTTATGCCGTGCCGTGTCACGCCAACGTATGCTATGCTATGCTAGGTTATGTTATGCTATGCTATGTAGTGTAATATTTTGCCGTGTCGTGTCACGCCAACTTATGCTATGATATGCTATGCTATGTAGTGTAATGTAATGCCCTGCTGTGCCACGCCAACTTATGCTATCCCATGTATTGTAATGTTATGCCGTATAGTGCTACGCCGACTTATGTTATGTTATGCTATGCTATGTATTGTAATGTTATGCCGTGCATTGCCACGTCAACTTATGCTATGCTATGCTATGATATATCGTGTAATATTATGCCGTGCTGTACCACGCCAACATATGCTAAGCTATGCTATGCAGTGTAATGTTATGCCGTGCCGTACCACGCCATGTTATGCTATTCTATGCTATGCCATGCTATGTAGTTTAACGTTATGCCATGCCGTCACACGCCTTCTTAAGTAATTCTATGCTGAGCCATTCTATGTAGTTTAATGTTATTCTGTGCCATGCCACTCCCATTTATGCTACGGTATGCTCTGCTATGCTGTGCCATGTTATGTAGTGTAATATTATGCCGTACTGTGCCACGCCAAATTATGTTATGTTATGCTATGCTATGTAGTGTAATGTTATGCCGTGCCGTGCCATGCAAACTTATGCTATGCTATGCTATGTAGTGTAAAGTTATGCCATGCCGTGCCACGCGATCATATGCTATGCTATGCCGTGCCGTCCCACACAAACTTATGCTATGCCATGCCGTGCCACGCCAACTTATGCTATGCTATGCTGTGCCATGCTATGTAGTGTAATGTTATGCCATGCCGTGCCACGCCAATTTATGCTATGCTATGCTGTGCTATTCCGTGCCGTGTCACGCCAACTTATGCTATGCTATGCTATGCCATGCTATGTAGTATAATGTCATGCCTTGCTGTGACACATCAACTTATGCTATGCTATGCTTTGCTATGCTGTGCCATGCTATGTAGTGTAATGTTATGCCGTGCCATGCCACACCAACTTATAATATGCTATGCCATGATATGTAGCGTTATGTTATGCCGTACCGTGCCACGCCAACTTATGCAATTGTATGCTATGCTGTGTTGTGCAATGTTTTGTAGTGTAATGATATGCCGTGCCGTGCCACGTCAATTTATGTTATGCTATGCTATGCTATGTAGTGTAAAGTCATGCCATGTCGTGCCATGCGTACTTATGCTATGCTATGCCGTGCCATCCCACACAAACTTATGCTATGCCATGCCGTGCCACGCCAACTTATGGTATGCTATGCTATGTTATGCTATGTTATGTAGTGTAATGTTATGCCGTGCCGTGCCTCGCCGAATTATGTAATGCTATCCAGTGCCATTCTATGTAGTGTAATCTTATGCCTTGCCGTGCCACGCCAATTTATGCTATGCTATGCCTTGCCGTGCTGTGCCGCGCTGTGCCGTGCCACGTCAACTTATGCTATACTGTACTATGCTATGTAGTGTATTGTTATGCCATGCAGTGCCACGGCAACTTTTGTTGTGCTGTGATATGCTGTGCCATGCTGTGCAGTGCCATGCCACACCAACTTATGCTATGCTATGCTATGCTATGCTATGTTGTGCAATGCTGTGCTATGCTGTGATACGGTGTGTTGTGCTGTGCTGTGCCATGCCACGGCAACTTATGTTATGCTATGCGATGTAGTGTAATGGTATGACTTGCCGTGCCACGCCAACTTATGCTATGCTATTCTGTGCCGTACCATGACAACTTTTGCTATGCTATGCTGTGCCGTGTCGTGGCACTCTAAATTATGGTATGCTATGCTATGTCGTGCCGTGCTGTGCTATGCCGTGCCGTGCCATGTTATGCTATGGTATTTTATGCCGTGCCGTGTCACGCCAACATATGCTATCCTATGCTATGCTATACCGTGCTGTTGCATGCCAAATTCTGCTATGCTATGCCGTGCCGTTCTACGAGAACTTATGCTATGCTATGCTTTGCCATGCTGTGTCGTGCTGTTTCGTGCCGTGCCATGCCGTGCCACGGCAACTTATGCTATGGTTTGCCATGCTATGTAGTGTTATGTTATGCCGTGTCGTGTCACGCCATATTATGTTATGCTATGCTAACTAATGCTATGATATGCTATGCTCTGCCATGCTATGGTGTGCAGTGCCACGCCAACTTTTGCTGTGATATGCTGTCCTATGCTGTGCTATGCTGTTCTATGCAGTGCTATGCTGTGCTGTGCTGTGCTGTGCTGTACCGTGCCACGCCAAATTTGGCTACGCTGTGCTATGCTTTGTAGTGTAATGTTATGCTGTGCCGTGCCACGCTAACTTATGCTATGTAGTATAATGTTTTGCCGTACCGTGACACGCCAACTTATGCTATGATATGCAATGCTATGTAGTCTAATGTTATGCCGTGTCGTGCCACGCCAACTTATGCTATGCTATGCCTCGTAGTATAATGTTATGCCATGCCGCGTTAAGCCAACTTGTGCTATGCTATGCTATGTAGTGTAATATTATGCTGTGCCATGCCACGTCAATTTATGCTATGCTATGCTATGTAGTGTAATGTTATGCCCTGCCGTACCACGCCATCTTATGCTATTCTATGCTATGCCATGCTATGTACTCTAATGTTATGCCATGTCGTGCAGCGCCATCTTATGCTATTCTATGCTATGGCATGCTATGTAGTGTAATGTTGTGCCATGTCGTGCCACGCCAACATATGCTAAGATATGCTATGCTATGTAGTGTAATGTTATGCCGTGCCATGCCACGCCCACTTATGCTATGATATGCTCTGCTACGCTCTGCCATGTTATGTAGTGTAATGTTATGCCGTGCCGTGCCACGCCAACTTATGCTATGCTATGCTCTGCTGTGCCATGCTATGTAGTGTAATACTATGCCGTGCCGTGCCATGCCAACTTATGCTATGCTATGCTGTGCTATGCTCTGATATGCTGTGCTGTGCTGTGCTGTGCCGTGTCGTGCCACGCCAACTTTTTCTATGCTGTGCTATGATATGTAGTGTAATATTATGCCGTGCCGTGCCACGCCAACTTATACTTTCCTATGCTATCTAGTGTAATGTTATGCCGTGTGGTGCCACGCCAACCTACGCTATGCTATGCTATGCTTTGTAGCGTAATGTTATGCCGTGCCGTTCCACGCCATCTTATGCTATGCTATGCTATGTAGTGTAATGTTGTTCCTTGCCGTGTCACGCCAACATATGTTATGCTATGCCGTGCCGTGCCATGCCATGCTATGCTGTGCTTTGCCGTGCCGTGCAACGCCAACATATGCTTTGCTATGCTATGCTATGTTATGCCATGCCGTGTCATGCCAACATCGCTATGCTATCGTATGCCGTGATGTGCCACACCAACTTATGCTATGCTATGCTATACCCTACTATGCTATGCCTTGCCGTTCCGTGCCACGCCACGCCACGTTATGCTATGCTATGCTATGGTATGTAGTGCAATGTTATGACGTGCAGTGCCACGCCAACTTATGCTATGCTATGCAATGCTATGCTATGACATGTACTGTAATGTTATGCTATGCCGTGCCACACCAACTTCTGCTATGCTATGTTGAGCCATGCTATGTAGTGTAATGGTATGCCGTGCCGTGCAATGCCAACTTATAATATGCTCTGCAAAGTTGTGCCGTGCTACCGCGCCAACTTCTGCTCTGCTATGCTATGCTATGTAGTGAAATATTATGCCGTGACATGACACGCCAACTTATGTTATGCTATGCTATGCTATGTAGTGTAATGTTATGCCGTGCCGTGCCACGCCAACTTATGTTATGTTATGCTATGTTATGTAATGTAATGTTATGCCACACCGTGCCACGCCAACTTATGCTATGCTATGCTATGCTATGTAGTGTAATATTATGCTGTGCTGTGCCACGACAACTTATGATACGCTATGCTATGTAGTGTAATGTTATGCCGTGCCGTACCACTCCAACATATGCTATTCTAAGCTATGCCATGCTATGTAGTGTAATATTATGCCATGCCATGCCACGCCAACTTATGCCATGCTATGCTATGTTATACTATGCTATGTAGTGTAATGTTATGCCGTGCCATGCCACGCTCACTTATGCTAAGATATGCTATGCTATGTAGTGTAATGTTATGCCATGCTACGCCAAATTTTGCTATCCTGTGCTATTCCATGCTACGTAGTTTAACGTTATGCCGTGCCGTCACACGCCAACTTTTGTAATGCTATGCTGAGCCATGCTGTGCCATGCTATGTAGTGTAATGTTATGCCGTGCTGTGCCACGCCAACTTATGCTATGCTCTGATATGTAGTGTAATGTTATGCCGTGCCGTGCCACGCTCACTTATGCAAAGATATGCTATGCTATGTAGTGTAATGTTATGCCATGCTACGCCAAATTTTGCTATCCTGTGCTATTCCATGCTATGTAGTTTAACGTTATGCCATGCCGTCACACGCCAACTTTTGTAATGCTATGCTGAGCCATGCTGTGCCATGCTATGTAGTGTAATGTTATGGCGTGCCGTGCCATGCCAACTTATGCTCTGCTATGCTGGCTATGCTGTGCTATGCTGTGCTATGGTGTGCTATGCTGTTCCATGCTCTGATATGCTGTGCTGTGCTGTGCTGTGCCGTGTCGTGTTGTGCCACGCCAACTTTTGCTATGCTCTGATATGTAGTGTAATGTTGTGCCGTGCTGTGCCATGACAATTTATGCTATGCTATGCTATGCTATGCTATGTAGTGTAATGTTATGCCGTGCCGTGCCACGCCAACTTAGGCTATGCTATGCTATGCCGTGATATGTATTGTAATGTTATGCTGTGCCGTGCCACGCCAACTTATGTTATCTTATGCTATGCTATGTAGTGTAATGTTATGCCGTGCCGTGCTACGTCAACTTATGCTAAGCTATGCTATGTAGTGTAATGTTATGCCGTGCCGTACCACGCCATGTTATGCTATTCTATGTTGTGCCATGCTACGTAGTTTAACGTTATGCCCTGCCGTCACACGCAAAATTATGTTATGATCTGGTATGCTATGCTGTGCCATGTTATGTATTGTAATGTTATGCCGCGCCGTGCCACGCCAACTTATGGTATGCTGTGCTATGATATGCTGTGCCATGTTTTGTAGTATACTGATATGCCATGCCTTTCCACGCCAAATTATGTTATCTTATGCTATGCTATGTAGTGTAATGTTATGCCGTGCCGTGCCACGCCAACTTATGTTATGCTATGCTATGCTATGTAGTGTAATATTATGCCGTGCCGTGCCACGCCAACTTATGCCATGCTATGCTATGCTATGCTGTACCGTTCGATGCTATGCTATGCTGTGCAGTGCCACGCTATGCTATGCTATGCTGTGCTGTGCCGTGCCATACCGTGCCACACCAACTTATGCTATGCTATGCCGTGCCTTACCGTACCACACCAACTTATGCTATGCTATGCTGTGCTGTGCTGTGTCGTGCAGTGCCTTACCACGCCAACTTATGCTATGCTATGCTATCCTATGCTATGTAGTGTAATGTTATGCCCTGCCGTGCCACGCCAAATTATAATATGCTATGCTATGCCATGATATGTAGCGTTATGTTATGCCGTGCCTTGCCACGCCAACTTATTCTTTGCTATGCTATGGAATGCTATGCTGTGACATGTTTTGTAGTATAATGATATGGCGTGCCGTGCAGCGCCATCTTATGTTATGATATCCTACGCTATGTAGTGTAATGTTATGCCGTGCTGTGCCACGCTAACTTTTTTTATGTTATGCCATGCTATGTAGTGTAATGTTATGCCATGCCGTGCCACTCCAACTTATGTAATGGTATGCTGTGCCATGCTATGTAGTGTAATGTTATGCCGTGCCGTCCCACGCCAACTTATGCTATGTTATGCTATGCCGTACCGTGCCACGCCAACTTATGCTATGATGTGCTATGCTATGTAGTGTAATGTTATGATGTGCCGTGCCAAACAAACTTATGCTTTGTTATGCTATTCTATGTAGTGTAATGTTAAGCTGTGCCGTGCCACGCCAACGTATGCTATGCTATGCTATGCTATCCTCTTTAGTGTAATATTATTCCGTGCTGTGCCACGGCACCTTATGCTATGAAATGCTATGCCATGCTGTGCCACACCAACTTATGCTATGCTATGCTGTGCTGTGCCACACCAACTTATGCTACGCTATGCTATGCCATGCCGTGCCACGCCAACTTATGCTATGCTATGCTGTGCTGTGCCGTGCTGTCCCGTGTCATGACACGCTAAATTATGCTATGCTCTGCTATGCTATGCCTTTCTGTTACACGTCAAATTATGCTATGCTATGCCGTGCCGAGCCACGCCAATTTATGTTATCCTATGCTATGGTTTGTAGATTAATGTTATGCCATGCCGTGCCACGCCAAATTATGCTATTCTATGCTATTCTTTGCAGTGTAAAGTTATGCCGTGCCGTACTAAGCCAAGTTACGGTAAGATATGCTATGCTATGTAGTGTAGTGTTATGTTGTGCCGTGCCACGCCAACCTATGCTATGCTATGCTATGCTATGCTTTGTAGGGTAATGTTATTCCGATCCGTGCCACGGCAACTTATGCTAAGCTATGCCATGCTCTGTACTGTAATGTTATGCCGTGCCTTGCCACGCCAACTTGTGCTGTGCTGTGATAGGTTGTGCCATGCTGTGCCGTGCCGTGCTGTACCACGCCAAGTTATGCTATGCTATGCTATGCCGTGCCGTGCCACACCAACTTATGATATGCTATTCTATGTAGTATACGGTTATGCCGTGCCGTGCCATGCCAACTTATGCTATGATATGCTATGTTATGCTGTGCCGTTCCACGCAAAGCAGTGCCATGCCATGCTATGTTATGCCGTGCCGTGCCGTGCCACGCCAACTTATGCTATGCTATGTTATGCCGTGCCGTGCCACACCAACTTATGCTATGCTATGTTATGCCGTGCCATGCCACGCCATCTTATGCTATGCTATCCTGTCATATGCCATGCCGTGTAACGCCAACTTATGATATGCTATGTAGTGTAAAATTATGCTGTGCCGTGCCACGCCAAATTATGCTATGCTGTTCTACACTCTGCTGTGCCGTGCCGTGCCACGCCAACTTGTGCTGTGCTTTGCTATGCTGTGCTGTGCTGTGCTTTGCTGTGCTATGCTATGATGTGCTATGCTATGCTATGCTATGCTATGCCGTGCCGTGCCACACCAACTTATGCTATGCTATGCTATGCCGTGCCTTGCCACGCCAACTTATGCTATGCTATGCCTTGCCGTGCCCTGCCACACCAACGTATGCTCTCCGATGATATGCAGTGCCGTGCTGTGCCACGCCAACTTATGCTATACTATGGTATGCTGTGCCGTGCCGTACCACACCAACATATGCAATTCTATGCTCTGCTATGCCATGTAGTGTAATGTTATGCCGTGCCGTGCCATGCCAGCTTATGCTATGCTATTCTGTTCTACGCCGTGTTGTGCCACACCAACTTGTGCTATGCTGTGCTATGCTATGTAGTGTAATGTTATGCCGTGCCGTGCCATGCCAAGTTATGCTATGCTATGCTATGTAATGCTATGCTATGTAGTGAAATGTTATGCCCTGCCGTGCCACAACAACTTTTGCTATGATATGATATGCTATGCTATGCTATGCCATGCTATGTAGTGTAATGTTATGCTGTGCTGTGCCACGCCATCTTATGCTATGCCATGCTATGCTATGTAGTGTAATGTTATGCCGTGCCGTGTCACGCCAACTTATGCTATGGTATGATGTGGCATGCTATGTAGTGTAATATCATGCCGTGCCGTGCCACACCAACTTATGCTATGCTGTTCAATGCTATGTAGTGTAATGTTATGCCGTACCGTGCCACGACAAATTATGCTATGCTATGCTATGTAGTGTAATGTTATGCCGTGCCATGCCATGCCAACTTATGCTATGCTATGCTATGCTATCCTATGTAGTGTAATGTTATGCCGTGCCGTGCCATGGCACCTTATGCTATGATATGCTATGCCGTGCTGTGCCACGCCAAATTATGCTATGATATGCCGTGCTGTGCCTTGCCACACCAAATTATGCTATGCTATGCCGTTCCGTGTCACACGAACTTATGCTATGCTATGCTGTGCCGTGCTGTGCCACAACAACTTATGCTATGCTATGCCGTGCCAAGCTGCCCCATCTTATGCTGTGCCATGCTATGCTACGTAGTGTAATGTTATGACGTGCCGTTCCACGCCAACTTATTCTATGCTATGCTATGCTGTGCCTTGCTACTCCATGCTATGCTGTGCCGTTCCAGGACATGTTATGATATGTTATGCTATTCCGTGCCGTCCCATGCCAACTTACGCTATACTTTGCTATGCTATGCTGTGCCGTGCCGTGGCACACCAACTTATGCTATGCTATGCTGTGTCGTTCCAAGCCAATATATGAATGGCTATGCCGTGCCGTGCCACGCCAACTTATGCTATGCTATGCTGTGCTGTGTGGTGCTGTCCCGTGTCGTGACACGCTAAATTATGCTATGCTCTGGTATGGTATGCCGTTCCGTTACACGTCAAATTATGCTATGCTATGCCGTGCCGAGCCACGCCAATTTATGCTATGCTATGCCGTGCAATGCTATGTAGTGTAATGTTATGCCGTGCAGTGCCACACCAACTTATGCTACCCTATGCTGTGCAATGCTATGTAGTGTAATGTTATGCCGTGCAGTGCCACACCAACATATGCTATGATATGCCATGTTATGTAGTGTAATGTTATGCCAATCCGTCCCACGCCAACTTCTATTATGCTATGCTATGTAGCGTTATGTTATGCCCTGCCGTGCCACACCAAATTATGCTATGCTATGCTATGATATGACATGCTATGTAGTGTAATGTTATGCCCTGCCGTGCCACACGAACTTATGCTATGCTATGATATGATATGTCAAGCTATGTAGTGTAATATTATGCTGTGCCGTGCTACGCCAACTTATGCTATGATATGCCATGCTACGTAGTGTAACGTTATGCCATGCCGGGCCACGCCAAATTATGCCATGCTCTGCTATGCTATGCTCTGTAGTGTAATGTTATGCCGTGCCGTGCCACGCCAACTGTTGCTCTACTATGCTATTCTATTCTATTCTATCCTAAGCTATGCTATGTAGTGTAATGTTATGCCCTGCCATGCCACACGAACTTATGCTATGCCATGCTATGCTATGTCATGCTATGTAGTATAATATTATGCCATGCCGTGCCATGCCAACTTATGCTATGCTATGCTGTGCTATGCTGTGCCATGCTATGTAGTGTAGTGTTATGCCATGCCGAGTCACGCCAACTTATGCTATGGTATGATGTGCCATGCTATGTAGTGTAATATCATGCTGTGCAGTGCCACGCCAACTTATGCTATGATATGCCATGTTATGTAGTGTAATGTTCTGCCCTGCCGTGCCACACCAAATTATGCTATGCTATGCTATGGCATGCTATGTAGTTTAATGTTATGCCATGTTGTGCCACGCCAACTTATGCTATGCTATGCCATACTGTATAGTGTATTGTTATGCCCTGCCGTGGCACACCAACTTACGCTACAATATGCTATGCTATGCTATGCCATGCTATGTAGTGTAATATTATGCCGTGCCGTGCGTCGCCAACTTATGCTATGGTATGCCATGCTATGTAGTGTAATGTTATATTGTGCCGTTCCACGCCATCTTATGCTATGCTATGCAATGCCATGGTATGTAGTGTAATGTTATGCCTTTGCAGGCCACGCCAAATTATGCTATGCTCTGCTCTGCTATGCTATGTAGTGTAATGTTATGCTGGGCCGTTCCACGCCATCATATGCTATGCTATGCAATGCCTCGCTATGTAGTGTAATGTTATGCCGTGCCGTGCCACGCCATCTTCTGCTATGCTATGCTGTCGTATGCTATGCCGTGCTATGTAGTTTAATGTTATGCCATGCCGTCCCACGCCAACTTATGCTATGCTATGCTATGCCGTGCCGTGCCACGTCAACTTATGCTATGCTATGCTGTGCCATGCTATGTAGTTTAATGTTATGCCGTGCCATGCCACGCCAACTTATGCTATGCTGTGCTATGCTATGCCATGATATGTAGTATAATGTTATGCGGTGCCCTGCCACTCGAACTTATGCTATGCTATGCACTGTTGTGCCGTGCTACCACGCCAACTTGTGCTGTGCTATGCTATGCTATGTAGTGTAATGTTATGCTGTGCCGTGCCACATGAATTTATACTATACTATGCTATGCTATGTAGTGTAATGTTATGCCCTGCCGTACCATGCCAACTTATGCTATTCTATGCTATGCCATGCTATGTACTGTAATGTTATGCCATGTCGTGCCACGCCATCTTATGCTATGCTATGATATGTAGTGTAATGTTGTGCCTTGCCGTGCCACTCCAACTTACGCTATGCTATGCAATGGTGTGCCGTGCTACCACGCCAACTTATGCTGTGCTATGCTATGCTATGCTATGTAGTGTAATGTTATGCCGTGCCGTGCCACGTCAACTTATGTTATGCTTTGCTAGGCTATGTGGTGTAATGTTATGCCGAGCCGTGCCACGCCACCTTTTAATATGCTATGCTATGCCATTATATGTAGCGTTATGTTATGCCGTGCCGTGCCACGTCGAATTATTCAATCCTATGCTATGCTATGCTGTGCCATGTTTTGCAGTATAATGATATGCCGTGCCGTGCCGCGCCAAATTATGTTATGCTATGCTATGCTATGTTATGTAGTGTAATATTACGCCATGCTGTACCACGCCAACTTATGCTATGCTATGCTATGTAGTGTAATGTTATGCCCTGCCGTACCACACCATCTTATGCTATTCTATCCTATGCCATGCTATGAAGTGTAATGTTATGCCATGTCGTGCCACGCCATCTTATGCTTTGCTATGCTATGCTATGTAGTGTAAAGTTATGCCGTGCCATGCCACGCCCACTTATGCTATGATATGCTCTGCTACGCTGTGCCATGTTATGTAGTGTAATGTTATGCCGTGCCGTGCCACGCCAACTTATGTTATGCTATGCTCTGCTGTGCCATGCTATGCAGTGTGATATTATGCCATGCCGTGCCATGCCAACTTATGCTGTGCTATGCTCTGCTATGCTCTGCTATGGTGGGCTATGCTGTTCTATGCTCTGATATGCTGTTCTGCGCTGTGCTGTGCCGTGTCGTGCCACGCCAACTTTTGCTATGCTGTGCTATGGTATGTAGTGTAATATTATGCCATGCCGTGCCACGACAACTTATTCTATGCTATGCTATGCTATGCTATATAGTGTAATGTTATGCCGTGCCACGACAACTTATGCTATGCTATGTTATGCTATGCTATGTAGTATAATGTTATGCCGTGCCGTGCCACGCAAAATTATGTTATGCTATGGTATGCTATGCTGTGCCATGTTATGTATTGTAATGTTATGCCGTGCCGTGCCACGCAAAATTATGCTATGCTGTGCTATGATATGCTGTGCCCTGTTTTGTAGTATAATGATATGCCATGCCGTGCCACGCCTACTTATGTTATGTTATGCTATGCTATGTAGTGTAATGTTATGCCGTGTCATGCCACGCCCACTTATGCTAGGATATGCTCTGCTGTGCTGTGCCACGTTACGTAGTTTAATTTTATGCCGTGCCGTCCCATGCCTACTTATGCTATGCTATGCTATGCTATGCGTTGTAGTGTAATGTTATGCCGTGCCATTCCACGCCGTCTTATGCTATGCTATCCTATGTAGTGTAATTTTATGCCTTGCCGTGCCACGCCAACATATGCTACGCTATGCAGTGCCGTGCCATGCCATGCTATGCTGTGCTATGCCGTTCCGTGCATCGCCAACTTATGGTTTGCTATGCTATGCTATGTTATGTCGTGCCGTGCCACGCCAACATTGCTATGCTATGCTATGCCGTGGTGTGCCACGCCAACTTATGCTATGCTCTGCTCTGCTCTGCTATGCTATGCTTTGCCGTGCCTTGCCACGCCATCTTATGCTACGCTACGCTATGCTATGTAGTGCAATGTTATATCGTGCCGTTCGACGCTAACTAATGCTAGCATAGGCTATGCTCTGCCATGCTATGGTGTGCAGTGCCACGTCAACTTTTGCTGTGATATGCTGTCCTATGCTGTGCTATGCTGTTCTATGCAGTGCTATGCTGTGCTGTGCTGTTCTGTGCTGTACCGTGCCACGCCAAATTTGGCTACGCTGTGCTATGCTATGTAGTGTAATGTTATGCTGTGCCGTGCCACGCTAACTTATGCTATGTTATGCTATGTAGTGTAATGTTTTGCCGTACCGTGACACGCCAACTTATGCTATGATATGCAATGCTATGTAGTGTAATGTTATCCGTGTCGTGCCACACCAAATTATGCTATGCTATGCCTCGTAGTATAATGTTATGCCATGCCGTGTTTAGCCAACTTGTGCTATGCTATGCTATGTAGTGTAATGTTTTGCCCTGCCGTACCACGCCATCTTATGCTATTCTATGCTATGCCATGCTATGTAGTGTAAACTTATGCCGTGCGATACCACTCCCACTTATGCTATGATATGCTCTGCTACGCTGTGCCATGTTATGAAGTGTAATGTTATGCCGTGCCGTGCCATGCCAAATTATGCTATGCTATGCCGTGCCGTGTCACGCCAACATATGCTATTCTATGCTATGTAGTGTTATGTTATACCATGCCGTGCCACGCCAACTTCTATAATGCTATGCTATGCTATCCTATGTCGTGTACTTTAATGCTGTGCTGTGGCACGCCAAGTTATGCTATGCTATGCTATGCTAATGTATGCAGTGTAACGTTATGCCGTGCCGTGCCACGCCAACTTATGTAATGCTATGCTGTGCCATGCCATGTAGTGTAATATTATGCCGTGCTGTGCTACGTCAACTTATGCTAAGCTATGCTACGCAGTGTAATGTTATGCCGTGCCGTACCATGCCAAGTTATGGTGTTCTATGCTATGCCATGCTATGTAGTTTTACGTTATGCCGTGCCGTCACACGTCTTCTTATGTAATGCTATGCTGAGCCATGCTGTGCCATGCTATGTAGTGTAATGTTATTCTGTGCCATGCCACGCCCTCTTATGCTACGATATGCTCTGCTATGATGTGCCATGTTATGTTGTGTAATGTTATGCCGTGCCGTGCCACGCCAACTTATGTTATGCTATGCTATGCTATGTAGTGTAATGTTACGCCGTGCCGTGCCACGCCAACTTATAATATGCTATGCTATGCTATGCCATGATATGTAGCGTTATGTTATGCCGTGCTGTGCCACGCCAACTTATGCTATGTTATGCTATGCTATGCTGTGCCATGTTTTGTAGTATAATGATATTCCGTGCGGTTCCACGCGCACTTACGCTATGTTATGCTATGCTATGTAGTGTAATGTTATACCACGCCGTGCCACGTCAACATATGCTATGCTATGCTATGCTATGTAGGGTAATACTATGCTGTGCTGTGCCACGACAACTTATGCTACGCTATGCTATGTAGTGTAATGTTATGCCGTGCCATACCACTCCAACATATGCTATTCTAAGCTATGCCATGCTATGTAGTGTAATGTTATGCCGTGCTACGCCAAATTTTGTTATCCTGTGTTATTCTTTGCTATGTAGTTTAACGTTATGCCGTGCCGTCACACGCCAACTTATGCTATGCTCTGATATGTAGTGTAATGTTATGCAATGCCGTGCCACGCCAACTAATGCTATGCTATACTATGCTATGCTATGCTATGTAGTGTAATGTTATGCCGTGCCGTGCCAGGCCAACTTATGCTATGCTATGCTATGCTATGTAGTGTAGTGTTATGCCGTGTTGTGCCACACCAACTTATGTTAAGCTATGCTATGTAGTGTAATGTTATGCCTTGCCGTGCCACGCCAACTTATGCTATGCTATTCCGTGACATGCCACGAAAACTTTTGCTATGCTGTGCCATGCCGTGTCGTGCCACTCCAAATTATGCTATGCTATGCTATGCTGTGCCATGCTGTGCTATGCCGTGCCGTGCCACACTATGCTATGCTATGTTACGCCGTGCCGTGTCACGCCAACGTATGCTATCCTATGCTATGCTATACCGTGCCGTTCCATACCAAATTCTGCTATGTTATGCTGTGTCGTGTCACGCCAAATTATGTTATGCTATGCTATGTAGTGTAATGTTATGCCTTGCCGTGCCACGCCATCTTATGCTATGGCATGCCGTGCCGTGCCACGCCAACTTATGCTATGCTATGCTATGCTGTCCCGTGCTGTGCTATGCCGTGCCGTGCCACTCTATGCTATGCCATGTTATGCCGTGCTGTGTCTCACCAACATATGCTATCCTATGCTCTGCTATGCCGTACCGTGCCACGCCAAATTCTACTATGCTATGCCGTGCCACGGCAACTTATGCTATGCTATGCTATGCTGTGCCTTGCTGTGAAGTGCTGTGCTGTGCTATGCTGTGCCGTGCCATGCCACGCCAAGTTTTGCTATGCTATACTGTACCGTGCAACGCCAACGTATGCTACGCTATGCTATGTAGTGTTACTTTATGCCGTGCAGTGCCACGCCAGCTTATGTAATGGTATGATATGCTATGTAGAGTAATGATATGTCGTGCCGTGTCACGCGAAGTTATGCTATGCTATGCTATGGTGTGTAGTGTAATGTTATGCCGTGCAGTGCCACGGCAACTTATTCTATGCTATGCATTTCTCTGCTATGCTATGTAGTGTAGTATTATGCCATGCCGAGCCACACAAACTTCTGCTATGCTATGCTGAGCCATGCTATGTAGTATAATGTTATGCCGTGCGACGCCAACTTATGCTATGCTATGCTGTGCTATGCCGTGCCTTGCCACGCCAACTTATGCTATGCTATGCTATGCCATGATATGTAGTATAATGTTATGCGGTGCCATGCCACGCCAACTTATGCTATGCTATCCAATGTTGTGCCGTGCTACCACGCCAACTTATGCTATGCTATGCTATGCTTTGTAGTGTAATGTTATGCCTTTGCCGTTCCACGCCATCTTATGCTATGCTCTGCTATATAGTGTAATATTATGCCTTGCCGTGCCACACCAACATATGATATGCTATGCTGTGTCGTGCAACGCCAATATCTGCTATGCTATGCTATGCTATGCTATGCTATGTTATGCCGTGCCGTGCCATGCCAACTTCGCTATGCTATGCTATGCCGTGATGTGCCACACCAAATTATACTATGCTCTGCTATGCTCTGCTATGCTATGCTCTGCCATGCTATGCCGTACCGTGTCACAACAACTTCTGCGATGCTATGTAGTGTAACGTTATGCCGTGCCGTGACATATCAACTTATGGTATGCTATGCAATGCCATGATATCTAGTGTAATGTTATGCCGTGCTGTGCCACACTAAATTATCCTATGCTATGCTAAGTTATGTTATGCTATGTAGTGTAATGTTATGCTGTGCCATGCCACGCCAACTTATGTTATGCTATGTTATGCTATGTAGTGTAATATTATGCCGTACCGTGCTACATCAAATTATGCTATGCTATGCTATGCCATGATGTGTTGTGTAATGTTATGCCATGCCGTGCCACACCAACTTATGCCATGCTATGCTATGCTATGCTGTACTGTTCGATGATATGCTATGCTGTGCGGTGCCACGCTATGCTATGCTATGTTATGCCGTGCCGTGCCACGCCAATTTCTGCTATGCTATGCTGTGCCGTGCCATACCGTGCCACATCAACTTATGCTATGCTATGCCGTGCATTACCGTACCACACCAACTTATGCTATGCTATGCTGTGCCGTGCTGTGTCGTGCAGTGCCTTACCACGCCAACTTATGCTATGCTATGCTATCCTATGCTATGTAGTGTACTGTTATGCCGTGCCGTGCCACGCCAAATTATAATATGCTATGCTATGCCATGATATGTAGCGTTATGTTATGCCGTGCTGTGCCGTACCACGCCAACTTATTCTTTGCTATGCTATGCTATGCTATGCTATGCTGTACCATGTTTTGTAGTATAATGATATGCCCTGCTGTGCCACGCCAACATTTTTATGTTATGCTATGCTATGTAGTGTAATGTTATGCTGTGCCGTGCCACGCCAACTTATGTAATGCTATGCTATGCCATGCTATGTAGTGTAATGTTATTCTGTGCCATGACACGGCAAATTATGCTATGCTATGTTATGCTATGCTATGTAGTGTAATGTTGTGTCGAGCAGTGCCACGCAAAATTATGCTATGCTATGCTGTGCCATGTTATGTATTGTCATGTTATGCCTTGCCGTGCCACGCCAACGTATGCTATGCTATGCTATCATATGCTGTGCCATGTTTTGTAGTATAATGATATGCCGTGCCTTTCCACGCCAAGTTATGTTATGTTATGTTATGCTATGCTATGTAGTGTAATGTTATGCCGTGCCGTGCCACGCCAACTGATGCTATGCTATGCTATCGAGTGTAATGTTATGCTGTGACTTGCCACGCCATCTTATGCTATGCTATGCCGTGCCGTGCCACGCCATGCTATACTGTGCTGTGCCGTGCCGTGTCACGTCAACTTATGCTATGCTATGCTATATACTGTAATATTATGCCGTGCCGTGCGACACCAACTTATGCTATGCTATGCTATGTAGTGTAAAGTTATGCCGTGCTGTGCCACGCGAACTTATGCTATGCTATGCTATGCTATGCTATGCTGTGCCATGCTGTGCTATGCTGTGCTATGCTGTTCTATGCTGTGATATGCTGTGGTGTGCTGTGTCGTGCCGTGCTGTGCCACGCCAACTTATGTTATGCTGTGCCATGCTATGTACTGTAGTGTTATGCCGTGTCGTGCCACGCCAACTTATGTTATGCTATGCTATGCTATGTAGTGTAATGTTACGCCGTGCCGTGCCATGCCAACTTTTGCTATGCTATGCAGTGCCATGTCTTGCCACTCCACATTATGCTATGCTATGCTGTGCCGTGCTGTGCTATGCTGTGCCATGCCATGGTATGCTATGCTATGTTATGCCGTGCCGTGTCACGCCAACTTATGTTATCCTATGCTATGTTATGCTGTGCCGTGCCACGGCAAATTCTGCTATGCTATGCCGTGCCGTGCCACGGCAACATATATTATGCTATTCTATGCTGTGCTGTGCTGTGCCCTGCTGTGCCGTGCCGTGTCGTGCTGTTCCACGCCAACTTATGCTATGCTGTGCCATGCTATGTAGTGTAATGTTATGCCGTGTCGTGCCTCGCCAACTTATGTTATGCTATGCTATGTAATGTAATGTAATGGTATGCCGTGCCACGCCAACTTCTGTTATGCTATGCTGTTCTATGCTATGTAGTATAATGTTATGCCGTGCCGTGCCATGCCAAATTATGCTATGCTATGTTATGCTATGCTGTGCCGTGCCATGCCACGCCAAATTATGCTACGCTATGCTATGTAGTGCAATGTTGTGTCGTGCCGTGCCACGCCAATTTATGCTATGCTATGCTGTGCTATGCTGTGCTATGCTATGCTGTGCCGTTCCACCCTATGCTCTGCTGTGCCACGACATGCTATGCTATGCTGTCCCATGTTTTGTAGTGCAATGTTATGCAATGCCGTGCCACGCCAACTTATGTTATGCTATGCTATGCTATGCTATGTAGTGTAATATTATGCCGTGCCGTGCCACGCCAAATTATAATATGCTATGCTATGCCATGATATGTAGCGTTATGTTATGCTGTACCCTGCCACGCCAACTTATTCTTTGCTATGCTATGCTATGCTGTGCTGTGACATGTTTTGTAGTATAATGATATGCCGTGCCGTGCCACGCCAACTTATGTTATGTTATGCTACGCTATGTAGTGTAATGTTATGCCGTGCCGTGCCACGTTAACTTATGCTAAGCTATGCTATGTAGTGTAAGGTTATGCCGTGCTGTACCATGGCATGGTATGCTATTTTATGCTGTGCCATGCTATGTAGTTTAACATTATGCCGTGCCGTCACACGCCATCTTATATAATGCTATGCTGAGCCATGCTGTGCCATGCTATGTAGTGTAATGTTTTGCTGTGCCATGCCACGCCAACTTATGCTACGATATGCTCTGTTATGCTGTGCCATGTTATGCAGTGTAATGTTATGCCGTGCCGTTCCACGACAACTTATGCTATGCTATTCCGTGCCTTGCCACGAAAACTTTTGCTATGCTATGCTATACCATGCCGTGTCGTGCCACTCCAAATTATGCTATGCTGTGCTATGCTGTGCCGTGCTGTGCTATGCCGTGCCGTGCCACGCTATGCTACGCTATGTTACGCCGTGCCGTGTCACGCCAACGTATGCTATCCTATGCTATGCTATACCGTGTCGTTCCACACCAAATTCTGCTATGCTATGCCGTGCCACGGCAACTTATGCTATGCTATGCTGTGCCGTGCCGTGCCGTGCCACGCCATGTTTTGCTATGGTATGCCGTACCGTGCCACGCCAACGTATGCTATGCTATGCTATTTTGTGTTATTTTGTGCCGTGCAGTGCCACGCCAACTTATGTAATGCTATGATATGCTATGTAGAGTAATGTCATGCTGTGCCGTGTCACGCCAAGTTATGCTATGCTATGCTATAGTGTGTCTTGTAATGTTATGCCGTGCCGTGCTACGGCAACTTATGCTATGCTATGCAGTTCTAAGCTATGCTATGTAGTGTAATATCATGCCATGCCGTGCCACACAAACTTCTGCTATGCTATGCTGAGCGATGCTATGTAGTGTAATATTATGCGGTGCCATGCCACGCCAACTTGTGCTATGTTATGCAATGTTGTGCCGTGCTACCACGCCAACTTATGCTGTGCTATGCTATGCTATGTAGTGTAATGTTATGCCGAGCCGTGCCATGCCAACTTAAGCAATGCTATGCTATGCTATGCTGTGCCATGTTACGTATTGTAATGTTATGAGGTGCCATGCCACGCCAACTTATGTTATGCTATGTAGTGTAATGTTATGCTGTGCCGTGCCACGTCAATTTATGCTATGCTATGTTATGCTATGTAGTGTAATATTATGCCATGCTGTGCCACGCCAACTTATGTTATTTTATGCTATGCTGTTGCGTGCCGTGCCATACCGTGCCACGCCAACTTATGCTATACTATGCTATGCTATGCTCTGTTGTGCTATGCTGCCGTATGCTGTGATACGCTGTGTTGTGCTGTGCCGTGCCGTGATGTGCCACGCCAAAATATGCTATGCTGTGCCATGATATGTAGTGTAGTGTTATGCCGTGTCGTGCCACGCCAACTTATGTTATGCTATGCTATGCCATGATATCTAGTGTAATGTTATGCCGTGCTGTGCCACACTAAATTATCCTATGCTATGCTATATTATGCTATGCTATGTAGTGTAATGTTATGCCGTGCCGTGCCACGCCAACTTATGTTATGCTATGCTATGCTATGTAGTGTAATATTATGCCGTACCGTGCTACGTCAACTTATGTTATGCTATGCTATGCTATGCTATGCCATGAGATGTCGTGTAATGTTATGCCGTGCCGTGCCACGCCAACGTATGCTATGCTATGCTATACTATGCTGTGCCATGTTTTGTAGTATAATGATATGCCGTGCCATGCCACGCCAACTTATGTTATGTTATGCTATGCTATGTAGTGTAATGTTATGCCGTGCCGTGCCACGCCAACTGATGCTATGCTATGCTATGTAGTGTAATGTTATGCTGTGACGTGCCACGCCATCTTATGCTATGCTATGCCGTGCCATGCCATGACATGCTATACTGTGCTATTCCGTGCCGTATCACGTCAACTTATGCTATGCTATGCTATGTAGTGTAATATTATGTCGTGCCGTGCCACGCCAACTTATGCTATGCTATGCTATGTAGTGTAATGTTATGCCGTGCCATGCCACGCAAACTTATGCTGTGCTATGCAGTGATATGCTGTGCCATGCTATGTAGTGGAACGTTATGCTGTTCCGTGCCACGCCAACATATGCAATGCTATGGTATGGTATGCTATGTAGTGTAATGTTATGCCGTGCCGTGCCACGCCAACTTATACTATGCTATGCCATGCCGTCCCATGCCAACTTATGCTATGCTATGCCGTGCCACGCCAACTTATGCTATGCTATGCTATGTTATGCTATACTATGTAGTGTAATGTTATGCCGTGCCGTGCCACGCAAACTTATGTAATGCTATTCTGTTCCGTGCTATGTAGTGTAATGCTATGCATTGCCGTGCCACGCCAGCTTGTGCTGTGCTGTGATGTGCCGTGTGCTATGCCATGCCACTTGAACTTATGCTATGCTGTACTATACTATGTAGTGTAATGTTATGGCGTGCTGTGCCACACCAACTTATGCTATGCTATGCTATGCTGTGCCGTGCCGTGCCATACCGTGCCACGCCAACTTATGCTATTCTATGCTATGCTATGATGTGCCATGCTGTGCTATGCTGTACTATGCGGCTCTATGCTGTGATATGCTGTGGTGTGCTGTGTCGTGCCGTGCTGTGCCACGCCAACTTATGTTATGCTGTGCCATGCTATGTACTGTAGTGTTATGCAGTGTCGTGCCACGCCAACTTATGTTATGCTATGCTATGCTATGTAGTGTAATGTTATGCCTTGCCGTGCCACGCCAACTTATGCTACGCTATGCCGTGCCGTGCCACGCCAACTTTTGCTATCTATACTATGCCGTGCCATGTCTTGCCACTCCAAATTATGCTATGCTATGCTATGCTGTGCCTTGCTGTGCTATGCCTTGCCATGCCACGGTATTCTATGCTATGTTATGCCGTGCCGTGTCACGCCAACTTATGCTATCCTACACTATGTTATGCTGTGCCGTGCCATGGAAAATTCTGCTATGCTATGCCGTGCAGTGCCACGGCAACATATACTATGCTATTCTATGCTGTGCCGTGCTGTGCCCTGCTGTGCCGTGCCGTGTCGTGCCGTGCCACGCCAACTTATGCTATGCTGTGCCATGCTATGTAGTGTAATGTTATGCCGTGTCGTGCCTCGCCAACTTATCTTATGCTATGCTATGCTATGTAATGTAATGGTATGCCGTGCCACGCCAACTTCTGTTATGCTATGCTGTTCTATGCTATGTAGTATAATGTTATGCCGTGCCGTGCCATGCCAAATTATGCTATGCTATGTTATGCTCTGCTGTGCCGTGCCGTGCCACGTCAACTTATGCTATGCTATGCTATGTAGTGCAATGTTGTGTCGTGCCGTGCCACACCAATTTATGCTATGCTACGCTGTGCTATGCCATGCCATACCACGCCAAATTATTCTATGCTATGCTATGTAGTGTAATATTATGCTGTGCCGTGCCACGCCAATTTATGCAGTTATGCTGTGCTGTGCTGTGCTATGCTATGCTATGCCATGTTTTGTAGTGCAATGTTATACCGTGCTGTGCCATGCCATCTTATGCTAAGCTATGCTGTGCAATGCAATATAGTGTAATGTTATGCCGTGCCGTGCCACACCAACTTATGCTATGCTATGCTATGCTATGCTATGCTATGCTATGTTCTGCCATGCTACCTCGCCAACTTATGCTGCGCTATGCTGTGCTATGCTGTGCTATGCTGTGCTATGCCTTGCTGTGCTGTGCCATGCCATGCCGTGCCAACTTATGCTATGCTATGTAGTGTAATGTTATGCCAGGCCGGGCCACACTAACTTATGCTGTGCTATGCTATGCCGTACCACGCAATGCTATGCCGTGCTATGCCATGCCGTGCCATGCCAACTTGTGCTATGTTATGTTATGCTTTGTAGTGTAATATTATGCCGTGCCATGCCACGCCAACTTATGCTATGCTATGCTATGCTACGTAGTGAGATATTATGCCGTGCCGTGCCACGCCAACTTATGCTATGCTATGCTACGCTACATAGTGCAATGTTATGTCGTGCCGTACCACGCCATGCTATGCTGTGCTATGCCGTGCCGTGCCACGCCAACTTGTGCTATGCTATGCTATGGTACGTATTGTAATGTTATGCCGTTCCGTGCCACGCCAACTTATACTATGCTATGCTATGCAGTGTAATTTTATGTTGTGACGTGCCACGCCATCTTATGCTATGCTATGCTATGAAGTGTAATGTTATGCCGTGCCTCGCCAACTTATGCTATGCTATACTATGTAGTGTAATGTTATGCCATGATGTGCCACTCCATCTTATGCTATGCTATGCTGTTCCACGCCATGCTATGCTGTTCTATGCCGTGCCGTGCCACGACAACTTATACTATGCTATGCTATGCTATGTAGTGTAATGTTATGCCGTGCCGTGCCACGCCATCTTATGCTATGCTAATGCTATGTAGTGTAATGTTATGCCGTGCCTCGCCCACTTATGCTATGCTATGCTATGTAGTGTAATGTTATGCCATGACGTGCCATGCCATCTTAAGCTATGCTATGCCGTGCCACGCCATTCTATGCTGTGCTGTGCCGTGCCGTGCCACGCCAACTTATGCTATGCTATGCTATGTAGTGTAATGTTATGCCGTGCTCTGCCACGCCATCTTTTGCTATGCTATGCTATGCTACACTGTGACATGCAATGTAGTGTAATGTTATGCCGTGCCGTGCCACACCAACTTCTGCTATACTATGTTGTGCTGTGCTGCCACGCCAACTTATGCTGTGCTATGCTGTGTTATGCTGTGCTATGCTGTGCTGTGCTGTGCCGTGCCATGCCGTGCCACGCCACGTTATACTATGCTATGCTATGTAGTGTAATGTTATGCCTTGCTGTGCCACGCCAACTTATGTTATTCTATGTAGTGTAATATCATGCCGTGCCATGCCAAGCCAACTAATGCTGTGCTATGCTGTGCTATGCTGTGCCATGCTATGTAGTGTAATGTTATGCCGTGTCATGCCACGCCAACATATTCTATGCTATGCTATGCTATGCTATGTAGTGTAATGTTATGCCGTGCCGTGCCACGCCAACTTATGCTATGCTATGCTATGTAGTGTAATGTTATGCCTTGCTGTGCCACTGCAACTTATGCTATTCTATGTAGTGTAATATTATGCCGTGCCGTGCCATGCCAACTTATGCTGTGCTATGCTGTGCTATGCTGTGCCATACTATGTAGTGTAATGTTATGCCGTGTCATGCCACGCCAACATATGCTATGGTATGCTATGCTATGCTATGTAGTTTAATGTTATGCCGTGCCATGCCACGCCAACTTATGCTATGCTATGCTGTGCTATGCTGTGCCATGGTATATAGTGTAATGTTACCCCGTGTTGTGCCACGCCAACTTATGCTATGCTATGCTATGTAGTGTAATGTTATGCTGTGACGTGCCACGCTAACTTATG